>JAPCYS010002203.1:0-271178 GCA_028641055.1 Alopecurus myosuroides
TCCGAGGAAATCAATATGTCCCTCGACACATTCTTCGGTCTGACATTCAACCTTATCTTGGGTGTCAAGGATAAAACTACCATTATCGAAGTCCCATTCAGAGTTATCTTCCACTGGTGCTTCCTTAATGTTAGATCCGCGGTAACCTCTATGTAAGACGGTCCCATGTTTTCATGATCAATATAGACCCAAGAAAACTTCTCCATCAGTGGTAGAAGACTAGCGTCAACCTTCACCGTCCACTCCATTTTAGCAGTAAGCAACCACACCTGAAGTTGGCTCCGCGTGACAAAAAAAGCGCCATAAACCCCCTTCTTTGATTTTCCCAGAAAAAGATGAAACGTGTCTAGCGGCGGCGGTTTAATCACTTCATACGCACCGTCCGACAAGGTTATGCTGCAAATGCCAAATTAATGGATAAAGATAGTAGAGTGAGTTTCAGCTTACAAAATCTAAGTTATATAAAATCAAATTAACCCAGTAAAAGAGAACATGGATATGCATGTTTAAGGAGTGAATTACTGGATCGGTACAGTACCGCATGATGGTGTCGTTTTGACAGTGCACATAAAGGTCTCCTTTCCAGTAGACGACATATTGTCGCCTTGGTAGCCACTCTGACTGCATGTCGGCAATAATGGTCCCCGGAGGCTCGCCTCTCCGGACCAGCAACCTCTCCTCCCATCTCCACGTCTTTGATGAGAAGACACGTATCGCGTATGGAGAAGGTGGCCACTCCGATTCGCCGGTGAACATTGTCGTGTTTACCAGCACCGGAGGAACACGAAGAAGAAGAAGTACCTCAAAGTGCGGCGACAGGGTGGGGTCAAAAGCAAGGCACGTCTGGTCGTAGAAGTCCTCCATCCCGGCGGGCAAGGGCGGGGGCGGAGGGAGACGTGCGGAACGCCGTGTAGCCGGATTGACCACCACGAGATTCCAAAGCAAGAGAAGACCGTTGCAATGATCCTCGACATCCAGAGCATCATGCTCCCATTCCGTCTTCACGTACCCGAACTTCGTGGCAGCGATCTTGCGCCTCGTCATCGGGTTTGCGAAGAAGATGGGTAGTTCCGAGGGTACCTCCATGAGGAACATCCCGTAGAGCGAGAGCGGGAGGAGATCCGTCCGCAGCAGGCGGCGGTCGTCGATCACGGCGCACCAGCCTTTGCAGACACAACGGGACGTGGCGAGGCTGCGGGGGGCGAGACGGCGGAGGACGCAAGCGATGATATCGTCAGGTATCAGATGCGCCGCCACCTGGTCCATGGTCGGCCGCCGCTCTACCACGGAGATTTAGTATGGAGGAGATGTGATCCACGCAGATTGGTCATTGATGAAGGCCAGTGTTAGCTGTTGTAGTAGTATATGTACACGACAGGGGATTCAGTTTGGTTTCAGATACCGAATTCTTCTTTACCTACCTTTCTTCCTTCTTTTTTTCGTGCGTTTTCGTCCTTCCAATGTTCGTTTTCTCCGTCACTATTTACGTTTCCTCGCTATTCTGTTCCGTCAGCTGCTGTAGAATTTGTTCCAAACACGATCGACCAATCTGTCTTCCTCCCGTCTTTCCTCCGTTGCGTGGTTCGTCCCTCGTGTGTCCTCAACTATCACGATCTCACAATTCAATACGACTCCAGGTCCTGATGCCATACGACCAATTCTGTTTTCGTTACTACAAGCCATCACGGTTTGCTTCTCAGGCTGTAAATGGGAGCGGACTGTCCACGGCGTCCCGAGCCCACTCCCGCTTAATCGTGTACGTGGACGCCCGCAGACAGGTCGTGTTAATTGGTGGGCAGTCACGGATGACCATTTGTCCACTTAGACCCAATTAATATGTTGTCAAGAGCACTGTGATTGTTAATCTCGATCTTGGTAGAGGACTTAGTGTCGGGAGGAGAGGCGCTGCATAGTCTCCGGGGCCGATGGCGGTAGTCGGGCGGCCGGGTAGATGTAGCTGCGCAATGGTTCGGCCTTTCAGAATGCCCAGCTCGACGCACACCGTCAGCGCGTCCGTAGGCGGGAGCGCGCCGCCGTCACTGAGCACCGCCGGCAGAGGAGGAGACGGTCGACAACTATTGATGCAGAGGTACTGGTTGACGTTTCTGGGAGAAGAGGAGAAGAGGTGGAGCATGATACAGGGTAGAGGCAGGCGGCATGGACGACGGCCGTCGGCGGCGCAGCCAATGGTGCGGGCATGAGTGAACTTTCGTATCGAGGATTGTACTGGCTTTCCCTGCGCGCGCCTGATTATCTATATCTATACTACTTATAAAAGAGAGAACATTTTCTTTCTTAAAGTCACCCCGTTAACTGTACCAAGCCTGATTAATACCACCGGATTATCCAATTGAATTCAATCTAACGGACTGGATTAATCTAATCTGATGTGCGGGGTGCACTTAGCATTTAACCTGGGCGGACCACTCTCCCGGCGGACGAAATTTCCTTCGCCTGGTTCGCTCCCCCTTTATAAACCAAAAATTAATTTGCGCACACGATCCATCACAAGCGAAACCCTCCCCCTGTATAGCTCATCACTGTACGTTTTCGCATCTCCGACTTTCCGATCGCCCTGAGTTTCCTTCGACTCACTTTCGTCGATGCCGCCTAAGATCCGAGTGGCACTACATTGTGAGGAGAAGAACGAGGACCTGAGGCAGCGGCAAAGCCTCCTCGCCACACCACCTCTGCCCTTACGCTCCTGCCGGCCCCCCTTTCTAGCCCAACCGTTCCTCTGTGCGCAGTGCGCCCCAGGCCCTGTCAGGTTCCACAGATGCGTTTCACGTCCTCCTCAACGGCTAGGCTACAGCCGCTCTGGCCGCAGTGGCGAGGGTTCTACGGCACAGACTTGAAAGAAGATGACAATGGTAGGGCTTCTGCCACAAGCGAGCACAACATTCAGCAAGCTCCACCGAGCGATCGTCTCCTAGAAGTCTGATGTGAGATGGGATGATGTCGCTCATATGGACTGTGCCAAGAAGGTGTTGCAGGGACGTGTCATTCTCTCAGTAAGTTCTAGCACTTCTTCTTTAATGAGGTATCTGTATAAGCTTTTATGTTGCATCAGTTCAGATGCATTTTCATGTGTTGGTAATTTGGTGGGTGATCAATGCGGAAGGGGTTGAATTGCAGGCACGTGGAAGGCATTTCTTCTGTATGGGTCCCCAGGAATGGATGACTTGGCTAAAATCATCACAGCCTTTTGTCAGAGAGGCAAATTCAGTTTACTTATCTCAACTAAGCTAGATACGGGTTTATATGCAGATTATTTACCAAAGAAAATGGGGTCAAGATGAAGAGTAGTCTGAAGCCAAATGTTCTTCTCAGCTGCATGTGCCAACCGCTATGTGCCGACAAGATTGAAGAGCCTATATATGTTTTGTTTGCTCCAGGATCCTATAGCATTTCAGGGATGTGGCACTATAGGATCGATACAGGTACTCACCTTCATATGTGTCCTTTTTTTTGTTGATTACCTTTTGTCAGATTGGCCTGAGTTCCTGATTGGAGGTGATTTGTTTTAGATTGGCCTTTGGGTTTCAGACAATTCAGAATAAGTTAGTACACCAGCGATAAATCATATATGATGCCACGCTTGAGGTGAGTTAGATGGCACTTTGCTAAGGTAAGAATGGCAGCGGTTCATCTGTGTTTAATTTATGGATCAATATTTTGTCAGTATTTTGATGTAGCAATTTTAGCTGTTATAGCAAAAAGGAAGGTCCTAACTAGAGTTTATGGTATTATATATATTATACAGATAATGATGTTCATACTCGAGTGTGAAGTGTTCTACAATTATAAAAGTAAATAATATTTTTTTCAGCTTCTGATTATAGCGACGGGTGGTGCCTAATTATAGAACCTACATATACTTGGAATATACTCGAGTGTGAAGTCCTCTACAGTTATTTTGGTTCTCCACAAGATTGGTAAGCATAATTGATTTTGGGAAACTAGATGCTATATTCTTTCTGTTTTACTGAGACTCCCCTCAGGTCAAGCACGGTTTACAAATAACGGTCAAAATCGGCAAACAAGACTATTTTTATGATACTGAAGCATGCCATAGCATTGATTTGCTCCAAAAGATTAGGCATATTCTGGACCATTAATCTTTTTTTGCACCCTCCTTGCATCCTTGCTATTCAGGGAATGGAGTCGATGTTTTTTACTATATTCAAGCTGTATGTGCACAAGAAGGTTCTAATATATAACATATTTGAACTTGACTGTATACTTGGAATGGTGCATATTTTGAATTTCTGTAACTGTGAAATAAATAAAAATTCAGTTACAAGTTAGGCTATATTTCTGAATTTTGTAATCGCTCACACATGGAGTCCTCAAAATAAAGAGGGGTATTATACGAGTCAGTCACACATGAAGCCCTCAAAATAAGCCGTGCCGTGCAGCGTGAACCAAAGCTTACCGCAGGAGCAGTGAGCTGATACTACAAAATTTTGGAGCTATCCAAGAAAACCAGCAACTATTCTGGCTGCACTGAAGCTTACGATGCAATAGCCAACTGTTATGCAGAGCTTATGATATCGAGCGAGCAGCAAAGTGTATGACAAGAACTTGGACATCAACTCACAGTTTCTTACTCCAAACTTGTACGGTACAGTGTTTGTGGTTTGTCTGATTCCTCAAATCTGTTCTATTCTTTCTCATTCCATAGAACAAAATTGATCAAGCACGCAGAAAATTAAGATGTCATTTGGGCTGATAAATGTGAGATCCACCACAAAGATACATCTCTTCTTTTTTTTTGACGTTTAAACGGGAGGAGCTCTCCCAATGCATTATATTAGGGGGAATAACTGTACAAAGACCTAAGTCAGAAACAGAGCTGCGAACCAGCCCAACTAAACTAACTACTCTCTAAAAGCAAGGGACAGAACCCCCAAGTCCGCTTTAATCTGCGCTACCAGGCTGGGAACCGCAAGATTACAAAGCTCAAAAACTCTTCTATTCCGCTCTTTCCACAGGTGCCATACGACGATCACCGCAGCAGAAGCCTGAATGCTTCTAGTCTTATTCTTCCTGAGTCTCGAGATCTTTCTCCACCAGCCGCCGAGAGTATTCGATCGCAAGCTGATCGAAGAGGCTATGACGAAAGAAGAAGCAACCCCTTGCCAGGCCTCCTTGGCGTAGGGGCAAGTTAGAGCCAGGTGATTCGCCGTTTGAAGGGTCTGGTCACAGAAAACACACAGCGCGTGGTGTGGCCAGCCCCTTGCCTGTAACCGATCATCAGTCCATAACCTGTTCTGCAGAATCAACCAAAGAAAAAACTTAAGCTTATTCTCGATCTTCAGCTGCCAAACAGCCGCGAGATGAGGTTTCTGGACTCTGCCCAAAAAACACGCCGCGTAAGCAGAAGCAGCCGTGAAAGCGCCACCAGGATTAAGCGTCCAGGAGATGGAGTCTTCCTCGGGTGCTAGCTGGATCAATTGAACGGCTTCCCAAAAAATAGTGAAAGAATCAATCAGATCCGGTGATTCTATACGTGCCATCCCCCTCATCCAGCGCCCATCCGAGAGAGCCTCTTTGACAGAGATGTTCTTTCGATAAGCGAGCTTGAAAAGCTCAGGGAACAGGTTGCAAGGAACAGATCCATCAAGCCAGGAGTCCTTCCAAAAACAAGTTTTCGAACCATTACCCATCTTTACCACCGTACAGGCCTGGAACAACACCGAGTCTGCTCTTTTAACAGGAATAGGCAAGCCGTGCCAAGGACGATCTGCCTCTGTCCAACCCAGCCATAACCATCTCTGTCTCAAGGCCAAACTAAAAAGCGTTAGATCTTTCACGCCCAATCCACCATAGATCTTTGGTGAGCACACAGCGCCCCAATTAACCAAGCACTTCGCCCCGGAGGCGACATCTTCTCCACTCCACAGAAAGTTTCTTCGAATCCTATCAATTCTTTTTACCATCCACTTTGGTGGGTCAAACACCGACGGGAAGTAAGTTAAGACAGCAGAAAGCACCGAGTTAACCAGGATCAACCGCCCCTGTCTAGACATGAGTTTCCCCTTCCAAGGTTTTAGCTTTCCAGCCACCTTATCAATATAAGGCTGACAGTCGACACGTCGCAGTTTCTTCAGACTCAGAGTCAACCCCAGATAAACACAAGGGAAAGCGCCACAAACTCCACCAAAACCCTCAAGCAGAGTTGTGTGATCAAAGCCCTCACACCTAATGGGAAAAGCCTTGCATTTGCTGTGGTTAATCATCAGTCCAGAAGTTTTCCCAAAGCAGTCCAACAGTCCATACACGGCCTCCAGCTCAGCTTTCACAGGGTTGAGGAAAAGGGCCGCGTCATCAGCATAGAAACTAGCCCTCATCCGTTGCGCTCTGTCAGAGATAGGTGACAACAGACCACTTTGAGTCGCCAGAGTAAACAAACGCTGCAGTGGCTCAAGGGCAAGGATGAACAGCATAGGCGCCAATGGGTCACCCTGGCGCAGCCCTCTGCGATGGCGAAAGGGAGTGCCTGGCACCCCATTCAGCAGGATCTTGGAGGAGGACGTAGAAAGCATTAGAAAAATGATCCTGCACCACGTCTCTCCGAAACCAAACGCCTTTAGGGCCTCCAACAAATACTCCCAATGCACCGAATCGAAAGCCTTAGCGAAATCTAGCTTCAGAAACAGTAACGGCTTCTTCAAGTTGTAAGCCTCCCTGATGACCCCTTGTACAAACACAAAATTATCATGAATAGCTCTCTGCTTGATAAACGCGCTCTGGCTAGCACTAATCAAATTCCCCAGCTCCGGGGCCAATCTAGCTGCCATCAATTTCCCAAATAACTTAGCAAAACTGTGCATCAGACTGACAGGTCTAAACTCTGAAACCGTAGCTGCGCCATGTGACTTAGGGAGCAGAGTAATAGCCGCGGTGTTGAGCATCTCCCAATGTCTTCCTTGGCCTACGAAAGCCTCATTGACAGCCTCAAGCAGGTCCGTACTGACGATATCCCAGCAAACTTTGAAGAAAAGCCCAGTGAAGCCGTCTGGCCCAGGAGCCTTCTCAGAATGGGCTGAGAACACGGCCGTCTTCAGTTCCTCCAACGAGAAAGGAACCTCCAGATGAGCCAGGTCTGTCTGTAGAATCCCGAGAGCATCCCAATTCAGACTATAAGGTCTCTGGAAAGTATGCCCAAGTAAGCCGCTGAAGTGCTGGTGCAGAATGTTGGCTTTAGCAGCATGATCAGACACGCTAACACCGGAGCCATCAACCAAAGATGGAATGTGGTTTTTGCGTCTGCGCCCGTTAGCCCGCAGATGGAAAAACCTAGTGTTAGCATCCCCAACCTTGATCCAATTAATCCTAGCCCTCTGTTTCCATCTAGACCTGTCAATCGCAGCAATCCCAAGGAGACGGGCCTTGAGAAACTGTCTGAGCAGCCGCTCATCCGCGGAAAGCTCCCTATCCTCCTGGGCAAGGTCCAACTGGAAAATAACCTCCTGTGCAATATCTTCTTGCAGTCTCGTTTGTTTCTTAAGCTTCCTGTACCAACATCGTAGAGCAGTGGCCGTCCGAGATAACCTAACATGCAGCTTCCTCACAGCCTCAGAAGACCAAACTGGTTTGGACCACGCTGCAGCGACGGCCTCCTTGAAACCATCAACACCAGCCCAGCAGGTTTCAAACCTAAAACCTCTGAAATGCTTCACCTCCATCTTCTAGAGGATCATAGGGCAATGGTCAGAAATATGGGTGGATGCAGGTGTCAAATGGTATTGCAGGAACTTCATCTCCCAATCCTTCGTAACCAGCACGCGGTCCAGCTTGGAGTGCACCGTATCTGCCCTTTCATTGGACCAAGTAAACTTGCGCCCCGTCAGATGGATCTCCCTCAGCTCGAGATCATCAATGACTCTGCGAAATCTGCCCATCATACGCAGGTTGAGGTTGGAATTGCTCTTCTCAGCCGCGCTCTTGATCAGATTAAAGTCCCCAAGGATGACCCACTCACAAAGCACCAGAGGCTGAATCCTTCTGATTTCCCGAAGAAAAAGAATCTTGTCTACATCCTCTTGAGGGCCATACACCGCCGTGAGAGACCAACACTCATTATTCGAGCGATCAGTGATCAAACCAGTAATGCAAAAATCACCAGAAGCAGCCGGCACCAACTCGATAGCAAAATCCTCAGTACAAGCAATGAGTATCCCGCCCTTTGTGCCCTCTGCATCCATGGCGATGAAATTACTCGCAAACCGTGGCCCGAGAGATTCTCCAACCAACACCGCGGTGGTCGAAGCCAATTTGGTTTCTTGAAGAACTACAACATTACAACTGTGATCTGAAACAAAACGCTGGATGGACCTTCTTCTCGCAGGGTTGTTAAGCCCCCTAGGATTCCAGTTAAGAAGTCTAATATCCATGACACTGAAAAACTCGAAAACAACCAAACTGCGAACCGCGCAGGAATAGAGCCCAAGCAGAGCCAGCAGGGAGACAGCAACTACCACACACAACACCAGTCAAATAAAAGCGAACTAACATCTTAACCTGAGGGAGCTCACACCCAAACCACCACCAGGCATGTCAATCAAACAGGGACCGCCGCCAAGGCCGCGACCATCCCCCTCCCAATACCACGCTTGGGCAGGGAGGCCTCCATCATGGATGTAATCGCCTTGATGGCCGCCGGCTGCAGCGGAGCCTTGTAGAGGTCTCCGTATTTCTTCAACGCCGCGGCCGTCAGATCTTCCTCCTCCGCCACGATCCCATTCTTCTTCAGGAGGACCAACTTGACCTTGTCCATAGCTGAGAGTCCGGCCGAGGGCTTCGCCGCTAGCCTAGAGATTGAACGAGGTGGGGCCCCCACCGGAGCAAGGCTAGTGGCGGTGGGGGGGGGTGGGGCGCGGGGTTGCAGAAGCAGCAGGAATGGAGAGCAGAGGTGGCTGGATTGGAGAGGTGAGCAAGGCGATGATATCCGCCAACTGAGCGGTTCCTGTCTCGATGGTAGCCACGGAGTCCCCCAATGGGCCAGTGGGGATGGGCCCTTCGGCGATCTCACAGGCGGTAAGGGGATCGGCCTCCACCGCTGGAGGCCCAGAAATCTCACCCAACGGCCCAACAAGGGACACACCCAACACCTGCCCTGCAGCTGCAGAGGAGACGCCAGCTAGAGCCACCACTTGGTCCAGAGAGCCCTGCAGTTCTTTATCCACTGGGACCAACTGCGCCTGATCAATCAGAGTGGCCTCCCCCTGACTTTCACGAAAACGGCAACCAGCAGTCTGCCCAACCTCGGACTGAGAAGCAGGGGGAGCCCTAACAGGCGTCAACGCAGACAGGCTCCTGTCAACGTCGACAGCAACAGGAGCACACGCACCACCAACTGACACCTGTGAGGCCTGGCCGGCCCCACCTTCCTTTGCAGCTCTCTGCCTGCCGCCCGACATGGAACCGTGTCCACCAGCCCCACCCTGCCGCCGTCCACCGTCTCCTTGCCGTGGCTGTTGATCCCAACGAGAGCCGCCGTGTCCACCACCAGCAGCCTGGCCGCCACCGGCTCCATGACCAGCCGCACCACCACCACCGCCACTACTGCCACCTCCATTTCCCCCGCTGCCATTGTCGGGGAAGCGCAGACGGGAGTGAACCGAGCCACGCGGCGGCGACGGCGGGAAGGTGCCATCCTCGTAGAAGAGATTCCACCTATAGTGCCACTTGACCACCTCCGCAGCCCCGGAAGAGACCTCGGACGGCAGCCCACTGACGTCGCTTTGCACACTGCCGTGGCTGTCAGGGCTAGAGCCTGGCGAAGGGGCGAAGTCGTGCACACGATCCAGGTGGATCAACACCTCATGGCCAAGCAGACGCACAGGCCCCGAACGCGCAGGAACGTCGGCGAAGATGCCGTGCTCGGGGAAGTGGAGAAGTGGAGAATCAATCTCCATCGGCTCCTCGAGGCGAAGGGCCCCCCTTGTGGCGATCTTGTTGACGTCGTCAAGCCACACCCAGAGCTTGAAGCAGGCCGTCTCCTCTTCCGATTCGCAGCGGGAATCGATCTCGTCGAGGATCATGTCGGGGCCGAACAGCGGCGCCACCGCCGGCAGGTTCCAGGCACTCCTGGGCACCCCCTCAAGACAGACCCTCGCCCTGTACTGCAGCAAGTTCACCGTGGCCTTGCGGAAGCGAGTCCAAGGCGCGATGGCGAACTTGACATGCCCGATCACCAACGGACCCTGGAGGGAAAGCGCCGTCGCCCGGACCCGATGGTCGGTGAAGCGGATGAGAAGCTCACCTTTGGCCAGCCAGGAGACCTGTAGGTCTGCCTCCGCCACCCCAAACGCCGTGGAAAATCCCCACGAAGCGGCCGCCAACAACAGAGGTGGGCAGGCGCCCACGACTGTGGCCACGACAGCGTGACGGAGGAGATCGCGTTCAGAGTCTGCGATGGCCGCCGTGCGGGTGGCCACAGCCGAGACGAAGCCAGCGCGGTTGCCGCCCGGAGCCGCCATGGTCGTGAAGGAGGGAGAGGACGAACGCACGAGCGCGGCCGGGCAAGGCGGAGGAGGGGGCGGAGCAGCAGCAACCTTTCGGGCCGGAGGCTTGACGGCGAGACGGGCGAGGACCTTCGGGTTGGAGCACCATCGTGCCTTGTGACCCAGATCCCCACAGAGAAAGCACTTGGCCGGGTTCCTACACTCCGCGATGCGATGATCAGAGCACAAGCACCGGAAACAACGGCCTCTCGCTTTCCTTAAAAGGAGCTGCTTGAACTCGGTGGCTCCATAAATGGAGCTAACACGAAGTGGCTGAGGACGACGCCGGCCACCCACCACCTGCCAGCCCCCATCAATGTCCACAGGCGCATTGATGACGGACTTCAGCCGCGGACGCGAAGGCCCGCTCGGGACCTGCAGCTCGGCGTGCTCTGGCGTGGCAGTAGGAGGAGAGGACAGGAGCACCTCGCGGAAAGAGACAGCCACGCCACCGGCCGGAGAACCCGTCAGATCCAAACGCGTGGGGACAAAACCGGGGGGGAGCGACGAAGGAGGAGGGGGAAGGGGCAGGGGCAACGCAAGGTTGGCCATGGCCAGCGAGGGGCGGGGGCGCCGCCGCCGAGATGGCGACGGGGAGCGAGGAGCGGAGCGGGGAGCTAGGGCTGTGATTTTTTTTTTCAAGGTTGATTACTCGAATAAACATGGATGGTTGACTGCTCACATCCATCTCCGTCATATGGATGTGTGTTTTAAATGATTCTTTTTGTACGAAAATTGATATATTTTGGAGGTCCAGCAGATTAGTGGAGGCATACACAGTAGCATTCATCCCATTTGTTGGTGACATTGAGCTTCGGGTTGCTATTTTTGTCCACTTATTAATTTTGGGATTTTGTCTCCTCTCACACTGATGTTCTTTGATAGTCATGCTTCAATATATTTCTATGTCAGAAATCCGATCGTGCCCAGAGGAAATATATATCTCCATGGTGTTTTTCATTCCAACGGGAAAATCGGCCTAAAACATTTCATTATATGATTTTTTCTTTGCATATTGATTAGTTTATGCACATCCAGTTCAGATTTTAATATTTCACAGGTTTTTTTTTTTGGGTAGGTTTAACAATGAAGACGTGCGTTGCACGTGCACGTTAACTAGTTTGGTAAAGGAAATGAGGAAAGACGGGCTGAGGGAAGCACAAGCTGAGTTGCCCGATCGCTGCTTGCCAATTTTAATCGGGCTGACGCACGTCCGTGGTACTAAGCGGGCCCTAAGTGGGCAAAATTACAGTCCCGTTTAGTTGAATGGGCATAAACGGCAAGCCCATGGGCAGTCGTGGACGTGACCACTTACGGTCATATTTGCTTCAGATCCAGGCGAGGCGAGGAGTAGAATCCGCGGTGTCATACGAGACCTAAGCATCGCCGGCGGCGGCACACCCAGCGGCACCATGGCCATCAGCAAACCGGCACCTCGCCCTCTCCTAGAGAGCGCTCTGATTGGATACTAGAGGGCCAGGTTGAGTGTAGGCTCGGGACTCGACGCCTATGACAGCAGGACGTGGAGGTCGGGCAGAGGAGTTTCTCCCGGTAGCTTCGGCCTTCTCCGCCGCATCTCGAGAGTGTTAAAGATTCTACTTGTAATAGTATTCGGTTACACATAGGAAACCAACATGTGGTAGTATTAGACGTTGATTCGATGAGGACTTAGAGGAGAGTCCCGAGTCGATTTCCTTGTGAAGCTTGTGCCGCAATGCACCTACTATATATAGAGCCAATATGGCAGCTCGGGAATCACGCCGAGTAGATTCAATCTGAAGTTTTATATGGTAGCAGAGCCACCTCTTCCAATTAAAGATCTATAGATTGTTTTTCAGCCAAGATCGAGAGAGCAAGCAGCCATGGCGTCAGTATCAAGTGTTGCAGCACCAAGTCTTGGAACACCTCCGTCAGAAAAATTGATGAGAGCAAATTATCCCATATGGAAAGCGCAGGTACTCCCAGCAATCCGTGGTGCCATGCTGTCAGGATTTCTTGATGGATCTGAAGTTGCACCACCTGTCAAAATTGCTACTGCGAATCCAAAGAAAGACAAAAGATCCGATCATGACAATAAACCCTGAGTATGCAATGTGGGTTTCTCGAGATCAGCAGGTTCTTAGTTTCCTGGTAAACTCACGATCAGCGTGAGGAGATGCTCAGATCAACGATGAACTCAAGTTTTGAAACCTCTGCAAATGTTGCAGCTCGCACTCGAGGCGGATATAGGCGCAACTATGTGCCACACACTGATCAGCGACGGGATGTACGTCGCCAAGATGATAGGCGACGTGACAACTATCCTCAATCGGATTACTCTCGCAGCTCTCAAACAGATTTCTCCCGTAATAATTTTTATTGTGGAGGGGTCGCATGGCCTCAGGACGCGGACGAGGCCGAGGCAGACGCCGCACTTCCCCTTGGGTCGATGACACCTATCAAATCTGTGGTCGAGAAGGCCATCTAGCCAAGGATTGTTGGTATAGGTTCTAAGAAGACAATAATCATGATGACGTTTCCAAGGAACCATATGCATATGGCATAGATACTAATTGGTGTTATGACACGGGTGCAACACATCACATCACAAGAGAACTCAATAAGCTGGCTATACGTGACAAGTACAATGGATACGACAAAGTGAACACAGCTAGTGGTCAAGGTATGGTTATTAGACATGTTGGTAATTCAATAGTTCGAAATCATGCTCAAAATTTCTATCTTCGTAATATCTTGCATGTTCCAAGTGATTTGATAAATCTTTCGTCTGTTCATCGATTTACCATTGATAACAATGTTTTTCTCGAATTTCATCCAAACTTTTTCTTGATTAAGGATCAGCTCACGAAACG
This sequence comes from Alopecurus myosuroides, assembly GCA_028641055.1. NCBI lineage: Eukaryota > Viridiplantae > Streptophyta > Magnoliopsida > Poales > Poaceae > Alopecurus > Alopecurus myosuroides. Next base: position 13,364 of record JAPCYS010002203.1, read on the forward strand.
GATTCTGCATAGAGGACGGTGTGTAGGTGGCCTCTATCCTCTCATATCATCCATGGTCGAATCACCTCATCAAAAGCATGCCTTCCTTCTTACCAAGCCCTCTCAAGCAAAGTGGCATAGTTGTTTTGAACATCCATCATCTCAAATTGTGATGCAAGTTATTAACAAAAGTAAACTTCTTTTATTAGAGAGTCTAGTATAGAGTCTATTTGTGATTCTTGTCAAAGAGCAAAAATTCATCAACTCCCCTATCATGTGTCTCATAGTGTGTCTATGGTCCCTCTTCAGTTAATCTTTACTGATGTTTGGGGTCCTGCTCCTACTTTTGTTGAACGTCATAATTATTATGTAAGTTTTATTGATGACTATAGTAAGTTTACATGGATTTATCTTCTTAATAAAAAGTCTGATGTTTATCAAGCTTTTATGAATTTCCAAAAGCTGGTTGAAAGGAAGTTTAATCGAAAAATTCTCACAATTCAATCCGACTAGGAAGGAGAATATGTTAAATTAAACTCCTTCTTTCAAACTCAAGGAATTGCTCATCATGTCTCATGTCCACATGCACATCAGCAGAATGGTGCTGCTGAAAGAAAACACCGACATATTGTTGAAGTAGGGCTATCTCTTCTTGCTCATGATTCTATGCCTCTAAAATTTTGGGATGAAGCCTTTCTTACAGCCACACATCTTATCAATATTCTTCCAAGTAAAGTTATAAAAAATGACACGCATGTTCATCGTCTATTAGGTGCACCTCCAAATTATTCCTCTCTTCGTGTTTTTGGTTGTGCGTGTTAGCCTAACCTTCGTCCATATAACACAAGTAAACTTGCTTTTCGCTCCAAAATATGTGTCTTTTTGGGCTATAGTCCAAGACACAAAGGGGTTAAATGTCTTGATGTTTCTTCCGGGCATGTCTATGTGTCTCGAGATGTCGTTTTTGACGAATCTGTTTTTCCCTTCAAGGAACTTCATCCCAATGCCGGAGATTTATTGCGTCATGAAATACTTCTACTTGATTCCTCTCTTCATAATTTTGAGCATGGGGGCAAAAATATTGAAAATTCAACATTGTCTAAACCTACTGATGCTACTAATGTGTTTCCTCAGATTTTACAGCACGGTGCAAATCTAGAAAATTTTGGTGAAGAAAAAAGTGCACAAAATAGTACAGCAAGTACTCATGAAATTACAAGTTCAGAAAACGACACAGGGGCGGAAAACGGAGTTGATTCTCCGACAACATCTTCCTCGGGATCGCTCCCGTCAGTGCCAAGCGGATCAGGCAGATCGGCGTCGGATCGCGCGCATGCGCATGCGGAGGAATCTCCGTCGTCTTCACGTGTTTCTGGTTCCCCGACAGCACGTGGTCCCCTGACTCGCCTCGTGGATCTTCTGTGGCGGGATCCTCTGCATCACCAGCCACACCAATGGGCACACGATCTTCTGCGACGGAAAATGACAGCAGTGCTGGCAGCGGTACACAGAGTACTGGATCTTCTGCGGCTGAGTCGCTTGTAGCTCAGCGTGAGCCCGTTATTCCCCGAGGTACTACAAGATCTTCTAGAGGAGTTTTCAAACCTCGGGATTTTAAAGATCTGATAGTTCGATGGTGTCTAAATTGTGAGTCAAATGAGCCTACTGATTTGGAAGATGCGTTGTCAAAAGATGAGTGGAAGAAGGCAATGGATGAGGAGTATGGTGCTCTTATCAAAAATAAAACCTGGCACTTGGTTCCTCAACGATATGGAAGTAATGTTATCGACTGCAGATGGGTTTATCGAATTAAGAAGAAGGCAGATGGCTTAATTGATAGATACAAGGCCAGGTTAGTTGCAAAAGGATTTAAACAACGGTATGGCATAGATTATGAGGAAAAATCTAGTCCGGTTGTTAAAATTGCGATTGTTCGTCTTGTTTTGGCTATTGTTGTCTCTAGGGGTTGGAGTTTGAGACAATTGGATGTTAAGAACGTGTTATTACATGGTGTTCTAGAAGAGGAGGTCTATGTGAAACAACCACGAGGATATCAGGATAAAAATAAGCCAAATTATGTGTGCAAATTGTATAAAGCATTATATGAATTGAAGCAAGCACCTCGAGCATGGTATTCTCGGTTAAGTTCACAATTAGTCAGTTTAGGATTTGTTGCTTCAAAGGCGGATACATCACTATTTTTCTATCACAAGTCCAATGTTACCATATTTATGCTTATTTATGTTGATGATATTATTGTTGCTAGCTCTTCAAAGGCTGCAACTGATGCACTCTTGCGTGATTTGGGTAAGAAGTTTGCTCTCAAGGATCTTGGTGAGCTTCATTATTTCTTGGGAATTGAAGTTCAGAAAGTCAATGATGGACTTGTGTTAAATCAAGCTAAGTATGCTCAAGAGATACTTGCTAGAGTTGGCATGACAAATTGCAAACCTTGTCCTACTCCTTTGTCATCTTCAGAAAAACTCACAGCTCATGCAGGAAGATTGCTTGATTCTGATAATAATATAAAATATAGAAGCTTGGTTGGAGCATTGCAATATTTAACTCTCACAAGTCCAGATATTTCTTATGCGTTAGATAAAGTGTGTCAGTATCTTCATGCTCCAACTACATTAGATTGGACTGCAGCAAAGCGTATTCTAAGATATGTCAAAAATACCTCAAGTGTTGGTTTGACAATTCAAAAATCAAGTTCTACCTTGGTTAGTGGTTTTTCAAATGTTGATTGGGAAGGTTGCTTGGATGATCGCAGATCCACTGGTGGGTTTGCAATTTTCTTTGGACCCAATCTTATTTCATGGAGTGCAAAGAAACAAGCCATTGTTTCTAGATCTAGTACTGAAGCTGAGTATAAGTCAGTTGCTAATGCCACAACTGAGATTATTTGGATACAATCTCTTCTTGAAGAGCTTGGAGTTAAAATCAAACAAACACCATGTTTATGGTGTGATAATCTTGGAGCAACATATTTGTCAGCAAATCCAGTGTTTCATGCTAGAGCAAAACACATTGAGATAAATTTCCATTTTGTGAGAGAAAGAGTGTTGAATAAACAATTGGAAAACCGGTTTGTGCCCTCCAAAGATCAAGTTGTAGATGGTTTCACTAAACCTCTTTCTACTCGCATCTTTGAAGAATTCAAACATAATCTCAACTTGGCTAAGTTGTGATTAAGGGAGGATGTTAAAGATTCTACTTGTAATAGTATTCGATTACACATAGGAAACCAACATGTGGTAGTATTAGACGTTGATCCGATGAGGACTTAGAGGAGAGTTCCGGGTCGGTTTCCTTGTAAAGCTTGTGCCGCAATACACCTACTATATATAGAGCCAATATGGCAGTTCGGGAATCACGCCGAGTAGATTCAATCTGAAGTTTTATAGAGAGAGCAGAGAGCAGAGAGAGGAGAGGTGTCCAGGACCTCATCTTTGACAACCATCAGAGAAGCAGAAGAAAGGAGTCAGCCCACGTCGTGCACTCGTCGTCAACCGTGCCGAGAATATTTGACAAAAGGACCACATGTCGAATGATTTGCCAAAAATACCGTGGCGCCAAGCCAGCCAGCGACACGTGGCATCCTCCTCGCCCAGCATGCCGCCTGGGACAGAGGCGGCATCTTAGTGCAAAACGGAATCCCCCGACGGGGAACGGAGCGTGGCGGCCTGCCACGTAGGCATGTCGACGGGGTGGTGTGCTACGTGGGCCGGAGGCGGCATGCTTTTTTTTAGATCGAGGTGGCATGTTTCGTTGCTCCGGCGTTTCCACATCTGGCGAGAGACACGGCAACGGAGACCTGGCCTCAGATTCCCTGCTTCTCCATGTGTAGTTAGTGGAAATTCTAAAAAAAAAGTGATGTTAGTGGAGTGATTAGTGGATCAGGCAGGTAGGCCTTAACCGTGTGTGCATGCATGCAGAAGTGTGTGCGTATGTGTTTATCCCGTCTGTGAGTCTTCTCCACAAATTGTTTATTAGGTCCAGCAATATCAATTAGGGCGTTTCCAATGCTTAAATCATGTGAAGGCCATAAGTTGGGTCCCACATCGTGTGCCATAGCAAACTGAAACACCCACAATGCTTAGTGATTTCATGTGCTTTAAGATGGAGCCCACCTCGCTGTTTTTTATTTGGTTTATACCAAAACGTCCACAACCCTGCTTGTCCTTCGCGCGATTCATATGTGGAGAGAAAAGACGTAAACCGTTTATTTATTCCTACGGATGAGTCTTAGTGGTAAGGCCGACCACAAGAAATTTTTAGCTGAGGTCAAGCTCCACAATGTTTAAATCTCTTTATGGTCGACCTTAAGAGCTTAAGACCTCTCCCTATTTCTACATTGGAGACGCTCTTACTGCACACCGGTCGTGCCTAATAATTAGTGCAGGGGACATGATATGCTGGCGAAGCCCCAGGGATCTATGGTAGGGATAGGCGACGTCTATGCAGTGTTCTCCAGCGAAGTTGTTGTGCGGTTTCCCGGCGACGACCTGCACCCGACACCAAGCTTCGAGTGACGAGTGAGTGTGCCACCTACTTCCGAACACGGGGGCGGGGTGGAGCGCGCCAGATCCTGCCGGAGCCAGGAACGAGCCGAAGGTCGTCAGCTGCCGGAGACGGGGTGGGCCGGAGCGTGCCGGTTACCGGAGACGGAGGTGGGGGTGTAGCACGCTGTCGTCCAGAGGTGGAGTGCCTCTTTGTGAAGAACGAGTGGGTTGAGGGAGGTGGATCAGACGGTTCTCTTTGTCCCCATTGTACGGCTATGGACCCGGGGATTTGATCCCCCGGGTGACGCTCTACATATTCCAATATGTTAATATTGATCCGAACAAACATTAGTACTCCGAATGTGTGTAGAGTACTATATTATGTGTGTAGGGTAACATTCCTGTGACGCCCCGAGATCGGGCACTATGCAGATTTCAGCATTCCCGCCAAAATCCACATAATAACCGATTCCAGGTTGCCATTTATGATAACATTACAATAGTTCACGAATATTCCACAATTACAACAGAAACAGATAGATACAAGATGACTCAAACGAGCCAGGGTTACAACTGATACATTACAAAGATCCAAATAACAGCGGAAGAAACAAAACATCGTCCGTCTACGGACAAGATACAAATTGGACTAAGAGTCCTGAAGATAACCGAGAGCGTCCAATCCCTGCCCAGGCCAAGCCGGAGGGATTCCCAAGCTAACGTCGTCAGACTTCAAACCTGTTGACTGCAATTTGGAATTTGCAGCCACGAAAGAGATTCGTGGGTCAGTACGGTTAAGTACTGGCAAGGGGGATAAAACCCATACTCACAAGTTACCGGCGTAGCCAGTCATCACAAGATACAAATACTTTAGGATCAACGGAAGAGAAGGGGTTATTGCAAATAAGCGACAACAGGCTGCACTAACCAACTACAGAGATTCTATTACTTCCAACTATCAGAAAGGGGATAAGATCGAGGATTGTAACCAACTGAAAGTAAATCCAAACAAACCCATCCTGGACCTCGCCCCTTTAGCCAAAGAAGCAATCCGAGGATAACTCACACAGTTGTATTAAGATGAATCAAGTTATGGTGTGAATAAACCTATTACTAGTCAAGTTGTTATTCATTGGGTGTAACATGGTTAATCATTATGTTGAAGTTGTCCTGAGTACTTGTTAGCCAGTACTTTCACCAAGTAATCCATAACCGCGGAAAACACGGCTTCTCGAGAAGATTATCCCTGCAGGGTTGCACCAATTTAGCCGTACACTCATGAATATCCGCCAGATGGAGCGGCCACTCCACCAAGCGGGGCACTCAACACAATCCAACCCTTCTTTGCATCAAGCCCAAAGCACCTTGGGCGCACGGCTACTCGGGCCCAGAAGAAAATGGACCCTCATAGCACTCTAAGACCGTGTCCCCCTATATGCCGACTACGAAAGTTCCACCCGGGTACCAAGGGCTCGCAAGATCATGCATGCAGCAAATGGAAAACCCGAACTAAATGAGGCGATTTGGACGAGATGCGAATCGGGTCAAACTGAGGGGGAGCCCATACTCCCCAAATGCGGGTAGTGCGCTCATCATGGATCAGTAGACAAGACCCTTTTCCTATTAGGGTCGACACTAGCAGGCCTCAAAACCACAAAGGGCCTCCTGCCGGTGCCTCATCAAGTTTATTATTAATAGCAACATTAGCATGATTGATTGATTGATTAAACAACAAGCCCCAGAACATAATAGAGTAATAACAGAAAGTAACGGGTAACAGACTCGAGCAAAACAACCCTAAGCAAGATAGTAAGACACGGGCAACAAGCAATGGTTATAGGTATGGAGGTGAGGCAATATCAAGGTTAAGGGACTCATGTGATGGGTTCGTAACAGAAACAACTACTACTAAGGAGAGCAGAAAAGAATCAACGGAAAGAATCGGTAACAAGTGATGAAAGGCAGCCATATGGCAGCAAGTGAGTATACTTGCCTGAGATCCCGCAAGGTAGCAGAACTTGTCGTGGCTCACAGCATCTCAACGTCCTATCCGGGAAGAAGCAATGAACCTCGAACAAACACCGGATGCAACAATTACTACTACGGCAAAAGATCCAGCATGATCAAGATGTGGATGCATGACAAGTTTAAAGATGCATAGAAATAAGCTAGTTGACAAGTTAAACAAATTTAAATGGACCCATATGCAATTTGAGTTGCATATGAACAGCCCATGAATTATGGTTAAATTATTTGTTTTCCAACTAATCAACAGGTGCTAGTGGTTTAGTATGATGCATGCAAAAGGGAAACAGCAAAATAACAGCATTAGAATCAATTTAAGATAGGGTGTAGCAATTTAGAATTTTATTATTAACTTAGGGAAATTTTTGGGTGCCTTAAAGGGAACACACAAGTATTTGTTGTTTTCAACCATTTAAAATGTTCAAAACAAATAACAAAGTTGATATTTGAAAAGAACATCAAATTTTAGTTGGATTACATGTTTCACATTTTGAAATTGGACTTAGGATTATTTAATTATGAATTAAACAATATTAAACAATTTTTAATTGAATTAAACAAGATTTAAATTGTTTAGGCAATTTAAATTGTTCAAACCAGGAAACAAAAATTATATTTGGAAAGATGAGTTGAAATGGTATGGAAAACATATTTTATTTGCATTTATTGGATTAATAATTAATTAGTTATTGAATTTAGAAATTTGCAATTTAATTATTTGAATTCAAAATTAGATTGCATTTGGAATTTCAAAACAGAAAACAAATGATGTAGTTAGATAGAGTATTAAATTTGGGCCAGGAAACATATTTTATTTTCTTTATTTGGGGGTATAGAATAAAAGTTATTAACAACTTAAGGTGGAGGACCAATCTGTAATTTGTGAGGGCCTAGAGGTGAAGAAAACAGGGGGCAGGGGCCTCGCGGTGGAAAAAAGAGAAGGCCAGGGGCCTAGATGCAAACCGCCAGATCCAGATCTGGATCTGGGGTCGATTCTCACCGAGGGTGACCCCAGCCGCGGCCGCTGACGCGCGGGCCCGAGGGCCACGCGGCGCTGACGCAGCGCGGGGTGGCTGATGAGGTGGCCTCCGCGGTCACTGACCCGTGGGACCTGGCGCCACGCGCGGAAATTCGCAAAAAAGGGGGGCGGCAGCGTGCCCGCGGGGATTCGACCCGCTGCCCTCGCGGCGCGAGCGCACGGAGGGAACCACTGCGCTACTGCACGTTTGTGTTGGCTCTGGTAACTGACGAAAGAAGAGGTGTCGACGCAGTTAACTGAACACTGAACAAATCGCTGCCTTTTTCTGAACCTGACGAACGAGGTAGGGAACGATGGTAAACGCCGGCGGCCACTACTGCAGGGCGGCGAGGTGCAAGGGGTGTTGGCGCGTGCGGCAATGCGTGCAGAGAGGTGCAGGTGGTGTGTGCAGCACAGGAGGGAGGAGGGAGCGGCTTCTCACCGCGGTTCAGGTCGAGGGAGGCGCGGATGCGTCGATGGCGAGGAAGCGGTGGCGACAGGCTCGGTGGCGGAGGAAGAACCTTCACGGCGGCGCCGCCTCGGGCCTCCTCTCGCCGCTGCGCCTTCACGGATCTTGACGAGGAAACGACCATGGTTCCATTCCCGGGAACAGATCCCCCTCGAGGTGACCCGAGATGGAAGGTGGCGGTTGCGGTGTGGTGATCGGTGGTTCTCTGCAGAGTTCAGACAGAGAAAATTTCGGGGGGAAGGAAAGAGGACGGCGGCGCAGGAGGAAGGGGACCTAGGGTGGCTAGGTTAGGGCAGAGGTAGGAGGGTAGGTACTTAAGGGGGCTGGTGCTTGTACGGCAGCTCATCCAGAGGTGGAAGGAGTTGATCGATGGCTCTCCTGCTGTCGTACGAGGGTGACGTAGGGGAAAGGAGGAAGACGACAACTGAGAGGGGGGTATGGGCCAGAAAATAAGTGGGCTTGGGGGAAGGATAGAAAGGGGTTGGGCTGGTTCTCTCCTTGCTCTTTTTCTTTTGATTTTTTTTGCAAAGGAAATGAAAGGGAGAGATAGAAAAGGATTTGGGGATTTTGGGGTGGTTTATGTTAGGCAATATTTTTATTAATTTTCAAAGCAGGAAAATAAAAGCAATGCTAACATAGATTCCAAATTCTTTTGAACCATTAGTTTGATTTTCAAAATTGGATTTATTAGTTTGAATTTAAAGGGTTAGTTGGATTTCAACTATGGTTTGGGGTTGTAAACTTTATAAACAAATTTTATTAATTTGCAAAATAATGAGTAAAAGCAATTGTGCACATTAATTCCAAAATTGAATTATTACTTGGAGTTTTAAGTTGGTATTTGAAATTCCATTAATAATCATAAGGAGTTGATTTTTCAATCAATTTTTATCCAATGAACTCAACACTTATTAAAACAATTATGGAATTTTAATTGTTTGCAAAATTTTAGTGGTTTGAACCATAATTGGATCATGCGCATTATGATTGAAAATGATTTGAAATGTAATTTGCCATTAGGGTTTTGATAACAGGGAAAATTTCATTAACAAGCAATTGGATTAAACAACTTCAAAAATTGAAAAACAATTGAGTGATTTAGTTTGCAAGTTTGAAATTGGAAATTTGAACATGTGGGAAAGTTTCAATTGTGTTTGAATTTTTGAGTTGCTTTGAAAGACAGAATGCAATGCTCATGTGATGCTTATGATGCAAGCAAAAGAAAACAAACACTCTCTAATAGGGTAACACCCAGGTGTTACAGACGACACCACTAACAAGGGATTGCGCCCTCGCAATCCACCTGCTAACCCGGGAGGGGAAAGAAGTTCGACTATCGATTCTTCGTGCTTCCTGTTGATCTCCTCGACACCACTAACAAGAGATTCTTGCTCGGGCTGATGACGATGTTCTTCCACCAGGAATCTTCCGATGATCGAACCTATTAGGCTAAGGGCTCAGGAAACGTCCACCCACGTAGGATCCTAACACTTTGAAAGATGGACAAGAGGGGGAGACTCCAAAACAAATAAGATGGGATGGGAAATAGAATAGGGGTAAGGAGAAAAACAAGAATCCTATTGAGAGGTTTTCCAAAATAGTTTAGCAGAAATAGTTTTCGACACTCTAGAAACAACGACCGTTAGCGAGGTTATCCTACAGGCTTTGCGGACCCGTTGCTTTGATAACCATTCGTATCGAAACAATCTCGGGAATCGGAACCAAGGCTCTGATACCATTTTGTGACGCCCCGAGATCGGGCACTATGCAGATTTCAGCATTCCCACCAAAATCCACATAATAACCAATTCCAGGTTGCCATTTATGATAACATTACAATAGTTCACGAATATTCCACAATTACAACAGAAACAGATAGATACAAGATGACTCAAACGAGCCAGGGTTACAACTGATACATTACAAAGATCCAAATAACAGCGGAAGAAACAAAACATCGTCCGTCTACGGACAAGATCCAAATTGGACTAAGAGTCCTGAAGATAACCGAGAGCGTCCAATCCCTGCCCAGGCCAAGCCGGAGGGATTCCCAAGCTAACGTCGTCAGACTTCAAACCTGTTGACTGCAATTTGGAATTTGCAGCCACGAAAGAGATTCGTGGGTCAGTACGGTTAAGTACTGGCAAGGGGGATAAAACCCATACTCACAAGTTACCGGCGTAGCCAGTCATCACAAGATACAAATACTTTAGGATCAACGGAAGAGAAGGGGTTATTGCAAATAAGCGACAACAGGCTGCACTAACCGACTACAGAGATTCTATTACTTCCAACTATCAGAAAGGGGATAAGATCGAGGATTGTAACCAACTGAAAGTAAATCCAAACAAACCCATCCTGGACCTCGCCCCTTTAGCCAAAGAAGCAATCCGAGGATAACTCACACAGTTGTATTAAGATGAATCAAGTTATGGTGTGAATAAACCTATTACTAGTCAAGTTGTTATTCATTGGGTGTAACATGGTTAATCATTATGTTGAAGTTGTCCTGAGTACTTGTTAGCCAGTACTTTCACCAAGTAATCCATAACCGCGGAAAACACGGCTTCTCGAGAAGATTATCCCTGCCGGGTTGCACCAATTTAGCCGTACACTCATGAATATCCCGCCAGATGGAGCGGCCACTCCACCAAGCGGGGCACTCAACACAATCCAACCCTTCTTCGCATCAAGCCCAAAGCACCTTGGGCGCACGGCTACTCGGGCCCAGAAGAAAATGGACCCTCATAGCACTCTAAGACCGTGTCCCCCTATATGCCGACTACGAAAGTTCCACCCGGGTACCAAGGGCTCGCAAGATCATGCATGCAGCAAATGGAAAACCCGAACTAAATGAGGCGATTTGGACGAGATGCGAATCGGGTCAAACTGAGGGGGAGCCCATACTCCCCAAATGCGGGTAGTGCGCTCATCATGGATCAGTAGACAAGACCCTTTTCCTATTAGGGTCGACACTAGCAGGCCTCAAAACCACAAAGGGCCTCCTGCCGGTGCCTTATCATCAAGTTTATTATTAATAGCAACATTAGCATGATTGATTGATTGATTGATTAAACAACGAGCCCCCAGAACATAATAGAGTAATAACAGAAAGTAACGGGTAACAGACTCGAGCAAAACAACCCTAAGCAAGATAGTAAGACACGGGCAACAAGCAATGGTTATAGGTATGGAGGTGAGGCAATATCAAGGTTAAGGGACTCATGTGATGGGTTCGTAACAGAAACAACTACTACTAAGGATAGCAGAAAAGAATCAACGGAAAGAATCGGTAACAAGTGATGAAAGGCAGCCATATGGCAGCAAGTGAGTATACTTGCCTGAGATCCCGCAAGGTAGCAGAACTTGTCGTGGCTCACAGCATCTCAACGTCCTATCCGGGAAGAAGCAATGAACCTCGAACAAACACCGGATGCAACAATTACTACTACGGCAAAAGATCCAGCATGATCAAGATGTGGATGCATGACAAGTTTAAAGATGCATAGAAATAAGCTAGTTGACAAGTTAAACAAATTTAAATGGACCCATATGCAATTTGAGTTGCATATGAACAGCCCATGAATTATGGTTAAATTATTTGTTTTCCAACTAATCAACAGGTGCTAGTGGTTTAGTATGATGCATGCAAAAGGGAAACAACAAAATAACAACATTAGAATCAATTTAAGATAGGGTGTAGCAATTTAGAATTTTATTATTAACTTAGGGAAATTTTTGGGTGCCTTAAAGGGAACACACAAGTATTTGTTGTTTTCAACCATTTAAAATGTTCAAAACAAATAACAAAGTTGATATTTGAAAAGAACATCAAATTTTAGTTGGATTACATGTTTCACATTTTGAAATTGGACTTAGGATTATTTAATTATGAATTAAACAATATTAAACAATTTTTAATTGAATTAAACAAGATTTAAATTGTTTAGGCAATTTAAATTGTTCAAACCAGGAAAAAAAATTATATTTGGAAAGATGAGTTGAAATGGTATGGAAAACATATTTTATTTGCATTTATTGGATTAATAATTAATTAGTTATTGAATTTAGAAATTTGCAATTTAATTATTTGAATTCAAAATTAGATTGCATTTTGGAATTTCAAAACAGAAAACAAATGATGTAGTTAGATAGAGTATTAAATTTGGGCCAGGAAACATATTTTATTTTCTTTATTTGGGGGTATAGAATAAAAGTTATTAACAACTTAAGGTGGAGGACCAATCTGTAATTTGTGAGGGCCTAGAGGTGAAGAAAACAGGGGGCAGGGGCCTCGCGGTGGAAAAAAGAGAAGGCCAGGGGCCTAGATGCAAACCGCCAGATCCAGATCTGGATCTGGGGTCGATTCTCACCGAGGGTGACCCCAGCCGTGGCCGCTGACGCGCGGGCCCGAGGGCCACGCGGCGCTGACGCAGCGCGGGTGGCTGATGAGGTGGCCTCCGCGGTCACTGACCCGTGGGACCTGGCGCCACGCGCGGAAATTCGCAAAAAAGGGGGGCGGGGCAGCGTGCCCGCGGGGATTCGACCCGCTGCCCTCGCGGCGCGAGCGCACGGAGGGAACCACTGCGCTACTGCAACGTTTGTGTTGGCTCTGGTAACTGACGAAAGAAGAGGTGTCGACGCAGTTAACTGAACACTGAACAAATCGCTGCCTTTTTCTGAACCTGACGAACGAGGTAGGGAACGATGGTAAACGCCGGCGGCCACTACTGCAGGGCGGCGAGGTGCAAGGGGTGTTGGCGCGTGCGGCAATGCGTGCAGAGAGGTGCAGGTGGTGTGTGCAGCACAGGAGAGGGAGGAGGGAGCGGCTTCTCACCGCGGTTCAGGTCGAGGGAGGCGCGGATGCCGTCGATGGCGAGGAAGCGGTGGCGACAGGCTCGGTGGCGGAGGAAGAACCTTCACGGCGGCGCCGCCTCGGGCCTCCTCTCGCCGCTGCGCCTTCACGGATCTTGACGATGAAACGACCATGGTTCCATTCCCGGGAACAGATCCCCCTCGAGGTGACCCGAGATGGAAGGTGGCGGTTGCGGTGTGGTGATCGGTGGTTCTCTGCAGAGTTCAGACAGAGAAAATTTCGGGGGGGAAGGAAAGAGGACGGCGGCGCAGGAGGAAGGGGATCTAGGGTGGCTAGGTTAGGGCAGAGGTAGGAGGGTAGGTACTTAAGGGGGCTGGTGCTTGTACGGCAGCTCATCCAGAGGTGGAAGGAGTTGATCGATGGCTCTCCTGCTGTCGTACGAGGGTGACGTAGGGGAAAGGAGGAAGACGACAACTGAGAGGGGGGTATGGGCCAGAAAATAAGTGGGCTTGGGGGAAGGATAGAAAGGGGTTGGGCTGGTTCTCTCCTTGCTCTTTTTCTTTTGATTTTTTTTGCAAAGGAAATGAAAGGGAGAGATAGAAAAGGATTTGGGGATTTTGGGGTGGTTTATGTTAGGCAATATTTTTATTAATTTTCAAAGCAGGAAAATAAAAGCAATGCTAACATAGATTCCAAATTCTTTTGAACCATTAGTTTGATTTTCAAAATTGGATTTATTAGTTTGAATTTAAAGGGTTAGTTGGATTTCAACTATGGTTTGGGGTTGTAAACTTTATAAACAAATTTTATTAATTTGCAAAATAATGAGTAAAAGCAATTGTGCACATTAATTCCAAAATTGAATTATTACTTGGAGTTTTAAGTTGGTATTTGAAATTCCATTAATAATCATAAGGAGTTGATTTTTCAATCAATTTTTATCCAATGAACTCAACACTTATTAAAACAATTATGGAATTTTAATTGTTTGCAAAATTTTAGTGGTTTGAACCATAATTGGATCATGCCCATTATGATTGAAAATGATTTGAAATGTAATTTGCCATTAGGGTTTTGATAACAGGGAAAATTTCATTAACAAGCAATTGGATTAAACAACTTCAAATTATTGAAAAACAATTGAGTGATTTAGTTTGCAAGTTTGAAATTGGAAATTTGAACATGTGGGAAAGTTTCAATTGTGTTTGAATTTTTGAGTTGCTTTGAAAGACAGAATGCAATGCTCATGTGATGCTTATGATGCAAGCAAAAAGAAAACAAACACTCTCTAATAGGGTAACACCCCAGGTGTTACAATTCCCCATCCTTCTCTCCTTGTGGCCTTCTCCCTATCAAGGCCTCTCCATCCTCTCTTTCTTCTCGCTTACTCCATCTGCCGCCATCTCAGGGCTGAGGGTTGCCGATGCTTTCAGGTGTGTGGCCCTTGGGCATACATACCGTTAGTGGACACAGCAAGAGCGGCCGCTCCTCGCGAGTGTAGAGGCATCGTCCCCCAGTAATCTCCGTCAGGCTCGATCTCCTCAAATTGATCTCCCTCTGTGTCTCTATCTCTCGCTCGCGGATACTGCCCACATGTCAAGATTCCTCAGCCTCCGCCTCCACCCTTCTCCCGCAACTTTAATCCAAGTCTGACTGCGTCTGTGCTCTGCAATCCTGGTTGCAGCTTACCGCCCTCAGAGCACAACGCCGCTCGTCCCTTCCTGTACGAGCTTGACGCCGACGTTGTATCTAACATGGAATATATCAAATCACTTCATTGAAGACATGTACACGGAGCACCAAGTTGTTTGTCCTTTTCTTTCTTAGCATGAATTTGCTTTTGTTTAGCATCTAAATAGTTATATCCTTGCTGAAACTAAGATCTTTACTGTTATATTTGGGGTTCTTTCGATCGAATGTTCTCCAAAACAACTAATGTACTATCTCCCTTTCCAATTAAATGACTTCATTTCTCCAAATATGCATGCATATATACATTAAAATATGTCTATATATATATCCATATTTAGAAAAATAAAATCATGTATTTTGGATTGCAGCTATATTATATTTTCAGTTTAGTAGTTTTTTCTAGACATTTTGTATGTCTATCTCTCTCGCTCGCTCGCGACTTCCCGCCCACATGTAAACATTCCTCGGCCTCGCCTCCACCCTTCTCCCGCATCTTTAATCCGAGTCCGACCTCATATGTGCTCTGCCATCCCGGTTGCAGCCTACCGTCCTCAGAGCACGACGCCACTCGTCCTTCCTGTACGACCGTGACGCTGCCAAACTTGAAGATGGGCTGTCAGGAACTCGCCGTAGGCCATGTATCTGTTCGAGTACTGAATTGTTCGTTGAATCTAATGTGGAATATATCAAATCGCTTCATTGAAGACATGTACACGGAGCACCAAGTTGTGTGTCTTTTTGTGGCGATCTCATCTTTTAAACAAAGACAAGACCTCTGTGTTAATGTGTTAGTCCCTGGATCAATTTCTAGCACCACAGTTCCAAATGAAATATCATGCAAATGCGTCAAAATCTATTTCATCGCATGATCCAGTCTTTACAAAATATGATTACAACTTGCATAGTCTTAGAAGACTAGCAGAAAATAGAATTACAGCGGCAAACATAGTACAACATTGAGCCCATCTTCTTCATGTGCCACAGGCAAAACATGTTGGCGATAGACTCGAGATCCTGAACGAAACCTCACTCGTCTTCAGATTTATCTGCAATATGAAATATGCAGCCACAAGGGAGTCAATACAATTTAATGTATTAGCAAGTAACACTATGGTGGATATAAATGGCAAGACTAATACTACATGCATATTTGGCTGGTGGAGTTTAAGGCTGTTTTGCATAAAACCAATTTTTTCTAACACTTTATAAAACTTTTCCTCAAAATTGAGACATGGCTTGAAACCATAGCCTCTTCTACCCTTGTTCAACCCTCAAATTTTACTTAGAGAAAATTATGTTGGGAGCCTCCGTTGTCATCCTTGATCAGCTGCTTGAATTGTCCTTAACCGGAGACACGGCTAAGTACTTAGTTTTTAACTCTGCAGAGGTTGTGCACTTTCACCATTAGACTCAAATCAGCCCAAACATCCTATACACCCTGAGTGCATTAAGGAAAGGAGAAGATTGAGACGAGATTTTTCAGAAGCATTTCCTCATCCCATACTGACTTGACGCGCTCCCATTCTAGCCATTCTACCACCACCTGTCAAGTCGGGACAAGTCCACGCAACTTAATCCATCTAGCCAGAGCCCATATGACTAATGGCTGCACGATACCAACTTCACTTAGAGGAAACATTGGTCCCTTTATTCCTGGGTGGCAAAACACAAGTGAATAAACACTCAACTCTGACAGCCAATCAAGCCCAATCCACCCAGGTAGTAAATTAACTTAGTAGAATTTAATAGTTTAATCAAAACAATTTTTGCAAGGCATCAATAATTCTAATAAGTTATCAATGTCTTCTATACTAGCAGGATATAAAGGATGGCTACACACTACTTGGGATAATAGCATAGCATAATACTTAGATAAAAATTCCTACCATGCATACTACTCAAAACTCTGGGGATGCATAATAAAAATAATAGGTAGTTGATGGTGTGTTACTTGCCTTTGAAGTTGGTGAAGAACAATCACTTTCTCTTCACAAAATGGAACGTTCTCTCCGTTCAATATAAACAACACAAGTAAACAACAATAAACAAACAATCACAAGCAAAACAACATAGTATAACAACTAACAAACTTAACACAACAATTTATTCTACAAAGGAATTATTTTATTTGGGTTTAGTGTATGGAAGATGGCTAAGGATTGTGTCTTGAGGATTCTAAACTTATTGAACAAAAGTTTCACTAAGGATTATCACCTTTACTCTAATATGCAAAAGTAAAACTTGTTATTTCAATACACAAAGAGAACTACGAAATTCTAGTGGTTTTCCCTTTGTGACTAAGGGTTAGTTTTTTATCAAAAGATCACACAAAGATCAAATCAATTTATGTCTTGTTTTCTCCAAGTCCTTCTTCCATCTTCTTGAGTGACTTCTGATGTCTAAGTCTTTCATGTTTCTTCAATGGCCTTGCTTGTAGTACTCCTCATTGAGTTGAAGAAAAACATTTGAAGTATCTATCTATAATTATAGGGACTTAGTCATATAGAATAAGAGGGGTAGTAGAGATTGTTAGAGTTCCCCTGAAAGGACTTGTAAAACTCTTCATCTTGTTCATCTTCTGGGAGAGTATTCTTCTTGAGTTGCAGTTGCTCTTCTCGAGGAAAGTCTTCTTGTTGAAGTCTTGGTCAAAAACTCTCATCTTACTTGGAAAATAAATTCTAAGTCTTGGACAAAACACTAATCACCTTGAAAACAATTTCTAAGTATTGGAAAACAAATCCTTAGTCTGCACAGCCTTGGTCTTAGAAAATCTTCAGGATCCTTTGTAGCTTCCTCCTTGGTGTGGGTACTTCATTGAATCTTCTAACACTTCTAACACTTGATGGTTTTGATACAAACTAGTGGCTGGTCAAATCTAACTTAGCCATAGCACAAAGTCTAAGAGAACAGAAAATAAGGGGAGAAAAGACTTAGAGAAAAAGAGAGAGAGATATCGCTGGTCTTCTTGTCTTCTTGATTTTCTTCTAAGTGCTTCTACTTCTTTGGAGATGCTTCTGAAGTCTATTTTCTTGGTTAAGTCCTTCATTTGTCTTCCTGCTTCATGTTAAAAATCTTCGAGTAATTGTAGTATCATCTCCATGGCTTTACTAATCCAGACTTAGTGGTTTTCAACTAGGAGGGTCAATTAGGAAAAATAACTTAGAAATATTCTAAGGGCTTTGGTTTTTGTCTCTCTGGTCTAAGGTTAGTCCTTAGCACAAAGTAGCTAGAGAAAACATATTGAAAATAATTACAGAAAATAAACTAAGTCAGAAATAGTCACATGAGCATATAACAACCAAAACATTTTTAACTTAGCCAAAAACTATTTTGGGCGCAAGGGACTGTTAGCAAACATCATAAGGTATCCAAAAATATTTTATTTGCAATTTTTATATGTATAGAATTTAAACTATGCCAAAAATCACCAAACAAGCCTATTTAAATTTGAACCAATTTATGTTCGTCAAATTTGAACTTGGACGGTTCTAAAAGATTCTACGTGTTCAGGGCTTTTCAAAAAGTCCTAGTTTGCTTATTTTGGATTACGGTTAAAAAGTAATGATAGATCTAAGTTGCAGGGGTATTTCTGCAAAACTGACAAAATAAATTAAATTCCGAAATCGAGTGGATAATGCTGGGCTGACGTGGCGCTGACTGGACTGCTGACTGGGCTGCTGACTGGGCTTCGACTACTGATTTTGACCAAAAATAAAGTTGCTCGGCTGAGAAAACGATCTAAACGAAAGTTGTAAAGAATTACGTGGTCTTTCTAACTAGCACAAATATAACATCAGTGGATGAATAGTTTAGTCACAAATCACAAATTACCTTTCTGGTCCGAAACTTTGACCGTGAATAACTCCTAGCTCACTCGACCAAAAGAGATGAGATTTGGGGCAAAAGAAAGGTCTTGATCAGGAGAAACTTTGGTTATCAAGCCCCGAAGATTTGAGATGGTTGTATTCTATGAAAAACATCAAACGTCAACTGTATTGTACATAAAAATCTGTATGTCAAAACAAAAAGTGTTCAACAACAAAATTGTAGATCAGGGCTAAATCTAACTTCTCTCCAAAGGAATTTTGATTTGAAGATCCGAGCACGAAGAGATCTAGGAATTACGAATTCAGATCTCAAAGATGGCGATTCGAAATTCTTCCTCCACGGTTGATGAAAAGAGTTGAGTCCTCTTGAGATGGAAAGATAATGGAGACATCTTCAATATTGCTTCAGGCTCCGGTGCGATTTAAGATCGTTATGGTGGGTAGATAAACGAAATACTATTTTGCTGATTAGGTTTTCGGTGGGAGGAAAAGCGGAAAAGAAATACCGGCTGCTACAGATATTTATATAGTCTAATGGTCGGTGGAATAGCTTGGGCTCGAAGTTATGAACGCGTAGGAACAAGCGGATCCTAATTTGGAGTCATATTTGTTGAGATATTCGCGTTTAACCGAAGGTGGTTTAGAAGAGCTCGTTTTCTGGAAATTCGGTGGCTTTTTTTTTTCCTGCACGGGGCGAACTGGGCTGAGCTTCGGCCCAGTTTGGGAGAACTTTTTTTTTCTTAAACGTTTTTCTTTTATACTTTTCACTGTTTTCTTTATAACTTTTGATTTATAGATCTAAATGATTTCAAACCAATTTCTATAGTTTTGTAAAAACAAATACTTTCTCATGAAAACATTTAGGTGTTGTTTTAACACACTTAAAATAATTATATTTTTGAAATATGATTAAATAACTATGGCTACATAAAATCATTTTAATTGGAAATATGACAAATCATTTGAAAGGGGGTTTTATAAAATCCAAAAACATTCTATAAGTCAAATGTTATTTTACAAAAGTCATTTAACTTATTTTTCATATTCATATTTTAAAATATGAGTAAACTCTAATAGCAACTTAATGTTATTTCAAAATAAACAAATAGATACTTTGAATAATAAAACTTATTTTGTATAATTTCTTTTAAGTGTTATATGACATGTTTGTATTATTATTTCCAATAGCATTGGAATAACAAATAGTACTTCCTTTGTGTTAGAGTTTTATTTGTTTTTGGTGGCTTGGTTTAACCAGAAAACAAAAGTTTTAATTTTTTTTTAATTTTTGAATGTTTCCAAAAATCAGGGATGTTACACTTTTCTTTCTTAGGATGAATTTGCTTTGGTTTAGCATCTCAATAGTTCTAGCCTTGTTGAAACTAAGTTCTTTAGAATGTTTTTCAAAACAACTAAAACATGTCTACGTATATTCATATTTAGACAAACAAAATTCATGTATTTTGGAACAGAGCTATATGGTATTTTCAGTTTTAGCAGTTTTCCTAGACTCCCTCTCTCTTTCTCTCTCGCTCGTGGTTGTCCGCCCACATGTCAAGATTTCTCGGCCTCGCCTTCACCCTTATCCCGCGTCTTTAATACGAGTCTGTTCGCCTGTGCTTTGCCATCCCGGTTGCAGCTTACCGCCTTAGAGCACGACGCCGCTCGTCCCTTCCTGTACGAGCTTGACGCTGACGAGAACGTCCAACTTGGAGATGAGATGACAGAAACTCGCTGTAGGCCAGGTATTTGTTCGAGAACTGGATTTATCGTTGAATCTAATGTGGAATATATCAAATCACTTCACCGAAAACATGTACACAGTATTAGATAATTGGCAGAAGCCATACCTTTGTTTCGGTATCGGGTACGCGTGAAATAGGAGGGCAGCACATGCCAACTTACACGAGGAGATTAAGGATGGAGTACTTATCTAGCCGAACCACCTTACATCATGGTGCTCGGATTACATAATTCTGACTTATCTTAATATCCCCCCTTAATCAAAACTTGTACAAGTTTTGATTACGCTTAAACTCTTCTAAATCTCTATAAGCTAGTGGTTTGGTGAAGCCATCTGCAACTTGGTCTTTGGTGGAGATGAAACGAATATCAAGCAAATTTTGTGCAACTCTCTATCGCACAAAATAGAAGTCAATCTCAATATGTGTTGTCCTTGTATGAAAGACAGGGTTAGCAGATAAATAAGTGGCTCCCATGTTATCACACCATAAACATGGTTTTTCCTGAAGTTTGATACCAAGTTCCTTGAGAAGAGTTTCAACCCATATGACTTCAGCGGTGGCATTTGCTAGTGATTTGTATTCATCTTTTGTACTTGATCTTGATACAGTTGCTTGTTTTCTGGCACTCCAGGATATAAGATTTGGTCCAAAGAATATAGCAAAGCCACCAGTGGACCTTCTGTCGTCAACACAACCTGCCCAATCAGCATCTGAGAAGGCACCGATAAGAGTGGAGTTGGATCTCTGAAATGTAAGTCCAAGACAAAGGGAACTCTGTACATAACGCAATATTCTTTTAACTGCAGTCCAGTGCATTGTTGTGGGAGCATGAAGATACTGACAAACTTTATTAACTGAGAAGGAAATATCTGGCCTTGTTAGTGTCAAGTATTATAACCCACCAACTATACTCATGTATATAGTTATGTCATAAATTCCAAAAGGATATCCATCATGAGCTGATAATTTTTCTGTAACAGATAGTGGTGTGTTGGAGGGTTTGCAATCTTTCATGCCAACCTTTGCAAGTAATTCCAAGGCATATTTTTCTTGAGTAATAACTAGCCCATCATTAATTTTCCTTACTTCAATACCCAAGAAATAACTAAGTTCTCCAAGATCCTTAATAGCAAAGTGTTTATTTAAATCGTCTACTAGAGTAGATATTGCTGAATTTGAGGTACTGGTGACTATGATATCATCCACATAAACAAGCACAAAAACTTTTATATTTGCTTGATTGTATATAAAAAGAGAAGTGTCTCCCTGTGATGGTTTAAATCCCAAGTGCTCAAGTTTGGTGCTCAAATGTGAATACCATGCTCTTGGCGCCTGTTTGAGACCATACAAGGCCTTGTCAAGTTTGCAGATGTGGTGAGGATGATGAATATCTTCATATCCAGGAGGTTGCTTCATGTACACTTCCTCTTCCAGAACGTCGTGCAAAAACGCATTCTTGACATCGAGTTGCCTAATAGCTCAGTTCCTGGAAATAGATATAGCCAGAACAATACGAATAGTGGCAGCTTTCACAACAGGACTAAACGTGTCTTCATAGTCAATACCATAGCGTTGTTTAAAACCTTTGGCTACTAACCGAGCTTTATAATGATCAATTGAACCATCAGCATGTCTCGTAATCCTATAAACCCACTTGCAATCAATAATGTTATTTTTACCATAGTGTGAAGATACTAGATGCCAGGTGTGATTTTTATGAAGCGCGGTGTATTCCTCATCCATAGCCTTGCGCCAATCAGGATGATCAAGTGCTTCATGCAACGTGTTGGGCTCTCCTGAAACGCACAAGAAATTATAACGAATGCAACCATCTTTCCACTTTCGTGGATTTGTTATACCCTTTTGGAGCCGAGTACTTTTCGCAGGAGGAGCAGCCGGATCAGTGGCCATAGAGGATCCGTCCCCATGGGACTGATACGGCTGCAGGATTGACTGGCTCCTCGCGCGACGAATGCCCGCACGCCGCGTGGCCAGGGGCTGCTCACCCGCCTGTCGTGTAGCAGGGGCGGGGCGACCCGGTGATGCCGCAGATGCCTGCGTGGAAGGCACCGATTGGTGCGCCTCGGGGCGGGCTGGTGTTGCTGTCGGGGACGCGGTGGACGAGGGATTGGTCGGGGTCGCTGTGGAGGACGCGGAAGGCGAGGCCGCGTCGGGTTTTGGGGCGGCATCTGAGCCCCAATGATTGGAGGCAGGCGAATCTGCCCCGGGATCTGCTCCGAGATCTGCGCCGGGATCAGTTCCAGATGCGGTATCAGCATCGGAGTGAGTGATGTCTCCGTTGTCCGCTTGTGACATTAAATCAGAAGCTGTTTCTTCACCGTTTGATCTGGAATTTTCATCATTTTCTTCCAGATTTTCTGCAGTAACCTGTACAGGACTAAAGGAAGGTATTGGTGAGGTATGGTTAGTCAATGGTTCATCATCATTCGTACCCCGACTGTTTGGAAACAAGTGTTGTGGAAGGAGTATGATTTCTTGTTTAAGGAGTGCGCCTGCATTCGGATGAAGAGAAGCAAAGGGAAAATTTTCTTCATCAAAGATAACATCCCTAGATATATAAACACGACCTATGGGTATATCTAGACATTTAACTCCTTTATGTTTGGGGCTATAACCAATGAACACACACTGCTTAGATCTATAGGATAGCTTTTTGTTATTGTAGGGACGCAAATTTGGCCAACAGGCACACCCAAAGACACAAAGAGACATGTGGTTTGGTGTGACTCCTAGGAGTTTTTCAGAAGGACTAATGTTATCAATGACTTTGCTTGGCATAAGATTGATGAGATATGTGGCAGTGAGGAATGCTTTATCCCAAAACTTGAGAGGCATAGATGCATTAGCTAAGAGAGCAAGACCAATCTCAACTATGTGACGGTGTTTTCTTTATGCGGATCCATTTTGTTGGTGTGCATAGGGACAAGAGACATGATGGGATATGCCAAGATTTTGAAAGAAGGGATTTAATTTTTCATATTCTCCCCCCCCCCCAATATGTTTGCATTGTAACAATTTTCCTTCCAAACTTGCGTTCAACAAGATTCATGAAATTATGAAAGACATCAAAAACATCAGATTTATTTTTGAGAAGATATATCCACGTGAATTTGCTGAAATCATCAATGAAGCTAACATAATAGTTGTGACGTCCTACAGAAGTATTTGCAGGACCCCAAACATCAGAAAAGATTTGTTGCAAACGAAAAGTGGATGCACTAAAAGAAACAGGGTATGGTAATTGATGGCTTTTTGCTCTTTGACATGAATCACAAATAGTTTGAAGACTAGAATCCTTGGAATGAGGTAGGCTAAATTTATTAAAGATAAATTGGACTACTACTTTATTTGAGTGATCTAGACGACTATGCCACTTTGAGGTAGTGGGTTTTGAGACGGTGTTGACTTGCTTGATCCGAGATGATGATGAAGAGATGATGGGATATAGGCCACCTTCACACCTTCCTCTAAGAAGAATTTCCCTCGTTGCCCGGTCCTTAAAAAAATGCCAAGGGTGAAATTCAATAAAGACATCATTGTCAACAGTAAGTCTATGAACTGAGAGCAATTTTTTCTTGGCACTAGGAACATCAAGGATGTTGTTGAGTTTGAGATCATGGAATGGGGTTTGAATTGATGAATTGCCAATATGACTAATCTTCATACCTTCACCGTTTGTGGTGTGAATTTTGTCGTTACCGCGGTATTTGTCACGAAGCATGAGTTTCTCCAGGTTGCCGGTGATGTGGTCGGTTGCCCCCGAGTCGGGATACCAGTTGGTATCTACCCCGTAGGCAGCGTTGGCACCCTTGTCACGATGATTGTTGTCGTAGTCGCGGTCGCGGTTGCCTCTATCACGATTCTCCTCGTATCGCCACCAGCCGTCACCGGCTAGGTGCCCGTGCTTTTTGCAGATCTGACAGTCAATGTCTTGATACGGGGTTGGAGCACGGCCTCCAGGACCACGCCCACGCCCGCCGCGGTGACCACCTCCGGGGCCACGGTGACCATTGGCATCATGGTTATAGTGTGCGCCTCCGTCGTGGTCATAAGACTGACCACGCCGTCCGCGATCATCACCATGATCGTAGTAACGACAGCGGGATTCCTCGCGCCCGCGCTCACGTCCATCTCGTTCACGGTCGGTATACCGACCGTTGTTGTTGACGTTTGAAAGGACACGGATGTCGCCTAGAGGGGGGGTGAATAGGCGTTTAAAAATAATTACGGTTAAGGCTTGAATAAATGCGGAATAAAACTAGCGTTTAATTTATCAAGCCAAAACCTAAACAAACTAGGTTCACCTATGTGCACCAACAACTTATGCTAAACAATTCAAGCAACTATGTGATAGCAAGATATGTTACTTCAAGCTCGATGGCTATCACAAAGTAAATTGCATAAGTAAAGAGATCGGATATAGAAATAACCGAGAGACGAGGAGACGATGATTTATCCCGAAGTTCACTTCCCAATGGAAGCTAATCTCCGTTGGAGAGGTGTGGAGTCACAATGACTCCAAGCGCCCAATGGCTCACCTTATTCTCCTCGTGCCTCCACCAATGCGGAGTGCCACGATCCACTATGGGACCTTTGAGGGCGGTCACCGATCCCGTACAAGGTTGGGGCAATCTCCACAACTCAATTGGCTCCCAACAATATCCCGCGAGCCACCAAAACTCCGAGATAGCAACAAGGTCCGGAGCTACCAAAACTCCGAGACAACAACAACCGTCTAGGGCACTCCAAGTACCCAAGAGGACAAGCTCAAGGGCACTCCAAGAACCCAAGAGTAACAAGCTTCTCAACCTTTCACTCGAACGAATCCTCGTAGAGAACTCAAACCGATGCAACCTATGCAATGGCAAGAACACAATAAGTGCTCAAATCCTTCACTCTCAAATCCCACCAAAGCAACAAATGCTATGGGGGGGAGATGAGAGGAAGAACAATGAAGAACTCAACAAATGAATCCACAAGATCTAGATCCAAAGACTTTCCCCTCACTAAGAGGAGAGATGGATTGGTGGAATAATAGATCTAGATCTCCTCTATCTTTTCCCACTAATTGGAGGCAAGAATCATGGAGGAATAGAGAGAGAGCAAGCTCCAAACTGTCAACAATGGTGGGGGAAAACTTGCAAAAAGGTTGGGGAACCAATGGGGAAGAAGGCCCCTTTTATAGGTCCCCAAAATCAGCCTGTTGGGGGCATTCTGCCCCACCCCGGCCTCCCGGGCCGGCCAGGCCGGCCTCCAGGCCGGACTGTTCGGGTAGGGGTCCGGCCTACGGGAGCCCACCCCGGCCTGGGGCCGGCCTACCAGTTTTCAGAAAATCTCCTTCACTAAAAAGGCGATATCTTTTGCATCCGGACTCCGTTTTCGATGATCTTGGGCTCGTTGAAATCGTAAGAACGAGCACTACAAGATTATGCAAAGAAACATCATAGTACATAATTGGATGATAAAACCAAATGATGAAAGTTATTACCTCTCTATAAAGGAACAATTGGTAAAACCTCCAATATCAAAAACACAATAAGTTTTTCATGCGAGACCCGTTTTTGATGAACTTGAGATTGTATTGAAGCACATGACAAGCTCAAAAACCACACATGGATAAAACACAAATGAGAACCAAGAAAGATTATGCCAAGTATGCAAAGGTTTGAGCTCTCTCCGAGTGATGCGATCAAGTTGCTAATATGAGAGCCCCTCTTGATAGTACGGTTATCTATCCTATAACCCGGTCTCCCTCCTAATGCTATGAGACCGGTAAAATAGAAAACCTATCAAGATCATACCTTTGCCTTGAGCATTCCACTTGAGCTAGAATATGACGATCTTGACCTCCTCAAGATGGAACACCTTTCTTGATTTCTTTTTGCTTGGTGAAGACACAAAGATTGCTCCCCCATATGCCACTATGGGAGAGGCTCTTTTAAGTACATCTTTACTTGGACATTATCTCCAAAAGAGTGGCAAGCTTCAAAAATGTGATCTCTTCGATGTTCTCCCCTTGAACTTGCACTTCTCGAACTTGATGACGACCACAACTTGGCGTCATCCACCATGGACTATATGAAATCTTCCTTTTGATGCAAGCCCATGGAAAGATACCTAAACCCACATAGATATACCACACACACATATAATGGGATAGAACACAAAGCTATATGAACAATTACTTACGATACCATGATACCACATGGTACATCTTCTTGCTTTGTGAGTTGATCACTATTAACCATCGCTTAGCACTTTGCCTTGATCAACCTTTTATATTTTCTTCTCTCTTCATAATAATGATGTCTTGAAGGTAAAGATGAATGTTCACACAATATTATTCTTCAAGACATACTTGCAATATGCTCAACTCTCTCATGACCAAACTTGGGATATTCACATGAATAGCACCTTGGTCACCGCTTGATTATCTTGAATCCAACACATGGACATCAAGTATTGCCTATGGAGAAACTCTACAAGTATAGCTCAATGCAACCATTAGTCCATAGTGATTGTCATCAATTACCAAAACCACACATGGGGGAACCATGCTCTTTCAATCTCCCCCATTTTGGTAATTGATGACAAACTCTTTTACGAGGGTTTATATAATGAATTTTACCTACCATGCAATTAGACAAGCAAGGTTGCATGAGAATGAAAGGAAAATGTTTAAGAACAAAACCAAAATTTCTTAAACCCTCAAAACTTTCTCCCCCATTGGCATCCATTTCCAAAATGGGATCATAGAAATTTTAGATGGCCAATATAGTAAGGGTTCCTCCGTAGGCTATGCACTTCTCATAATATGAGTGAAATAAAATACACTTATCCAATGATGAATAATGGGAGGAACTATACCAAGGATCCAAAGATTGCAAATAAATGGGTATACAAATCTAATATTCTCCTAAAGAGAAGCAAGAAATCAAGAGATCCAACAAACCAAACGAACAAGGTATTATGGTTTGAGAAAATGAGTGTTTTTAAAGAAAATAGAGAAGCTCCCCAATATTTGTGCATGATTTAGAAATATTGCATTTTGAATGCAAAGGGCACAAAAATGGAATCATAACTCCCCCACTGTTGTTCAAAACTCAAAGCAAGTGCAAGTGATCATAAAAGAAAATAAGGCATATCACTTGGAGTAAGAGATGGTTAAGCCATAAGAGAAGTTACCAATAAAAGGATGGACACCGAACCATTAGGATACCAATAAGACATGTAATTCTTATCATGTGTATAAGTTTCTTAAATAGACCACAATCATGATGATGTACATCCATAAAGAAACATGTACACACAATATAGTTACAAAGAGAAAGAGCGAGATATCCAATTCGAAGACATAAATATGATAATAAGATCTTTGCTTGAAAGCATTTTTTTTTAGAGGATATGAATGACCTTCCAACAAAAACACATCAAAGACGTCACAAACATCAATAAGGGAAAAAGAGATAGTTGGGACGTTTTGATAAAAGCAACAAATATCACAAGGAGTAAATATGTTTCATGCCATGATACAACCTACAAAAGGTTGAAATGTTAGAGTATATGCATGAGATAGATACTTGTTACCGAGGTAGCATTGGTGATGTTGTACTATATAATAATTCATCCATCATCATAGCTTGATTCCAATAAGCATGTATTGATAACACCTTCTTTGTGAATGAGGCAAGCATCCAACGCATGTGAAATGTACCTAAAACATATTTAAGTACAAAAATGGTCCCCAAACTCATTGGGTCCAAAGTAGTTACACAAACTACAATATATAGGATTCAATCCACATGAATATAGGAATATAGATAAGAAATTGAATATCATGAACAACTTAGCCAATCTAGGATTTATGGATATTATTCTATATAAATATTGGATCAAGGAAAATAAACATGCCATAACATATACACTAATAATTATGCATGCAATCTAAAGGTAGAAGAAACATTTCAGTTTATACCCGGGAGAGAGAAAACGGTCGTTGGGGGGTTCCCCTACTCTGCAGCGCCCAACCCGGCCTAGGGGGCCGGCCTAGGGCAGCCAGGGCCAGGCACAATCCCACCCCGGCCTGGCACCGAGCCTGAGGCCGGCGAAGAAGGAGAGGGAGGCCGGCGTGGGGGCGTCCACCCAGCCAGCAGCCCGGCATGGGGCCGACGTGGGGGCAGGACGGGGCCGGCCACCCACCCGGGCAGCCCGGCCTGGCACCCGGCCTGGGGCCGGCGGGGGCAGCGAGTGAGGCCGGACCCCCACCCGAACAGCCCGGCCTGGCACCTGGCCTAGGGCCGGCGTGGGGCGTGGCAAGGCCGGCCAGGCAGCCACTAGCCCGGCCTAGAGCCCGGCCAGGGCGGCCAGGCAGGCCGGCCACCCCCTTTCTCCTTCTCTCTTTCTCCTTTCTTCTCCGTTTCTTCTTCTTTCTTCCACATCTTTTTCCGTAGACTTTTCTCTCTTATTGCTGCAACTTGCATGTGGTTTACGGGTAGATATGGTTGCACTTTATCCATGATATTTTCTGAGTAAACTTAGGGAACACGTTAGTCCTTCCATATGTTGTGATCAAACACTCAAAATAGGATTTAGGAACATGTCAATCAACTCATGATTGATAAGATACCAATTAGAAAATATATCATTGTAAAAATAAAATACCAAAGGAAATACTTATCACTTGGGGGATACTAAATAAAAATGCATCAAGGAGTAAAATATTGAGATCCCAATAGACATCAAATGAACCGTGTCAAATTCCAAGAGATGTCAATTGAAGCAAATATCTATGAGTGAGATATCAAACTCCAAATAAATAGCAATTAAGGGCCTCAAAGCAAAACAAATGAGCATAGAGGATGTCTATGTAAAATATGATCAAAGACTTATCTCATTCAAAACAATAGAATGCAAAACAAGGAATGAGATAACCAAGCCCTCTACACTTTTTATGATGGCACAAAGTAATAAAAAAATAAAAGTTGTGCCTTCCACAAACTCACAAGATATTGGTTAAAATACCAATTTAAAAAGATCTAATATCAATTGATGATAACTAGTGTTCAAAAAGAATCTATGATAGCTCCCCCATGATCTATGCATGATTTTTGAATTTTGCACACAAATGGGATCATCACTCTTCGCATGCATACAATAGAAACTTTCATTAAGTGGCAAGAGATCCAATTGAAAATATAGTGTTCTAAAGGAAGTAATATAGCTCTCCCATGACTTATGCATTATATAGATGTTTGCATTTTAATACAAAAGCACTATAAGGGGATCCTCACTTTTCTTACAACCATTACACTAGAATTTTGTTTGATTATAACACATAGATATTCAAGAGTCAAGGAAGACAATGTGAGTTCATACAAAACAATTTCTCGTCGATAATACAAATGGAAGCAAAGCATAATGTAAATATGATCAATAACTTCTACCAGAAATATGGTTGTCACTTGTCCAAGGACAAGGAGGGTATGGTGTTAATTTTAGGTGGTATGTTGCAAAAATATCCGTGATCATGTTGAAACACAAAAGTTTATGGAAAAGGATATGAGTTAATTACCATGCTTCAACTAGTAATATTATCATGCAAAGCAATTCTTAATATATATTGAAGCAACCGGTTTCCCAAACAATAAATACTAGTGCACATTTGAGGAACACTGCAGGAAGAAACTCTCTCAAATTCAACAAACCAAAATATGAGATACAAAAACTCATTTAAGCAAGTATGGAACTTGTTTGAGCTAATCATGCCACGTAGTAACAAGATAATTTAGAATATCAATTCTAAGTGGCATTACCTCACATGTTCACATTTTCTAGGATTGTAATATGCACATAGCTTATTACTCCCCCATAATGTGATAATCCATTTCTTTTCAACAAGAGGCAAGTGAAATCAAATAAGAGATAATTAATGAACATTGTGAAATTTGAATTTCTCATGAGAATGAAATACCACATGGAGAATATATAATCTTGTCACGTTAATAATAAGTGATATACCTCATGTACACATATTTTAGGATTGTGAGGTGTCAAGCACACCACTCCCCCAAAATGAGATAGTTCATTAATCTCTCAAAAAGAGGCAACTTAAATTAACCATAAATTGCAATAAAGGCTCAACAAAAAACAAACAAGTACATGGATTGCAAACCAACAAACACATACTAGATTACTCAAGATAGGTAATTAGTAAGCACACCATATACAAACACATGCTAGACACAAAACTAACACATGCAAGGGGCAAGCAACTTTTAATGTATATAATTTAAATACAAGTTACCGCAAGGAGACACATTGGATAGGAGATAGATATATGATGATACAAATGACTTGGCTTGAGTAAATATAATTGATGAAGATCCCTTAATTCTTCATAAGATAGCCAAGTCTCCAATGCCCTCCAACAACACCTATTGATCAAGTTTTAGCTTGTTGGTCCCCAACCAAGTTGGGTCCTAAGAGGTTAGTCACAATAGGCTTGGAAACCCAAATGGTTCGTTTCTTGACACCACTTTGAGTGCCAACATATTTGGCAAACACATTGCCAACCTTATCCTTCCGAAGGGAATAAACATCATAAATAATGATAGGGTTGGATAAGGTACCATTATTGCATGAGGAAGCAAGGTGGCCCTTTTCACGGCATAAGTAGCAACATCGGCTTCCTCCTTTCTTCTTAGTTGATTTCTCAACTTGAGGAGTTATAACTTGATTCTTCTTGGGAATAAGCCTTTCTTCATCTTGAGGTTGAGCATGAGATTGAACTTGTGGCCGCTTCCCTTGTTGCTTCTCACTAAGAGGCTTCTTCTTTAATGGGCAAGACCTAACATGGTGCCCTTCAACATTGAACTTGAAGCAAACAATCTTGGACAAATTGTTGACTTGTTCTTGGCTCTTGTTCTTGTTGATTATATGATTCTTCTTTATATTGGACTTCTTGTTATTATTGGAGTTGAATCCAAGTCCACTCTTGTCATTGGGTAATCTTTGTACACTCAACATGTTGTCAAGTGCGGACTTCCCATGACGCTTTTCCAAGTCTTTCTTCAAAGAAGCGACTTGGGCCTTGAGCTCTTTTATTTCCTCTACATGGTTAGTAGCAACACAAGTAATAGAGGAAGTAGATGATTCATTGTTAGAGCAACAATGCATGGAAAGCAATTCATCACAAGATGTAGCGATATTATGAGTGAATGAATTAATAGGACTAGCACGAGGCAAAATAGAATTTTGAGTAGAGTTTGTGCTAATGTACACATGAGGCTCACAAGATATCACCTTGGTAGTAATAGCCTCATGAGCTAACTTTAGCTTATCATGTGAGACTAAAAGATCCTCATGAGATCCTAAGAGCTTTTCATGACTTTCTTCCAATTTCCCATAATTGCTAGTTAGCAACTCAAGTTGAGACCTTAGCTCAACATTCTCCTTCAATGTAGATGCTTCACGAGAAATAGAGTTAGTAGCACAAGCATCATAATTAATAGAAATAGGAGAAGGCAAATTGGCAAGTCCTTTTGAATATGAAGCTTTAAGTTGAGTATGTTCGACTTTTAGCTCATCATTTTTAGTTTTAAGACAATTAACCACCTCAAGATTTCTATTATGAGAGTCCTTTAATTTTGATAACTCTAGAGTAAAAGTATCTTCAAGAGATTCATTGATATTTTGTTCTTCTACAAGAGCTTCCTCTAGTTTTGCAATTTCATTGGAATAATCACGCTCGTGGCTATAACACGCGTCAATGCATGCTTCCAAATCCTTAATGGTGATATTGCGCCTATCAAATGCTCTAATGATTTCTAGGAAATTGGCACAAGCATCTTTATCCTCATAAAGGATATTGTGAATCATTTTACCTTTCTCCATTAACGAATCATTGTCATTATCATCGTCATCATCATCATCATCATCATCCTCATCACCATCATAATCATCATCATCATCACTAGATACATTGGTGTTCAAAGTAGGAGCTACCTTTGAACCTTTAGCCATAAGGCAAAAGTGAGATATGGTATATGATGATGAACCATTACTTGAAGCGCCACTTAAATCCACATCTTGTTCCATGGAATGTTGAGTTTCTTCTACATGGTTAGTAACACAAGTACTAGAGGAAATACAACCATTTTTACTATGGAAACAAGATGTATCAAGCATATCATTATAAGATTTAGTCAAGGAATTTTTACATGATATGCATGAACTATCAACGCAAGCATGTAAATCATTTTGGGTGCTAGGTGTGTTTAAGTCCATAGACAAAGTATTGAAATAAGATAGAGATGAAGAATCGTCAACAATAAGCATACTATCAAGATTGCAATTTTTGTCGCTACTCACCATATCATTATTTTGTGCCTTGACACATGTTGGTGAGGTAGAAGAAGTTGAGAAGTCATCACGCCCGAAGGTGGAGGGAGTATAATCATCTCCACAACTTTTGGACACATCATATTTAACTTGAAGCTTGGTCCAAATATCATGAGCTTTCCAAGATGGCCTAATTGACTCAAGAACTACAATACTCAAATATTTGAAAAACACATTAGTAGCTTGAGTATTGAGATATAAGTTTTTCTCATCCTCTAAAGAGCAATCAATACCCGTTGGAGTAGAAAAACCCATATCTACAATTTTCTCTATATTTGGACCCATGTCCTTAAAAATATTAAGCATACTAATTTTCCAAGTATTATAATTTGTGCCATCGAATATAAAAGTGTCATTATGCACTAATCCCCTAGCCGACATCTTTACTCTCTAGTTTGTGAAACCCTATGAAGAGAGACCCGACTCTGATACCAATTGAAAGGACACGGATGTCGCCTAGAAGGGGGGGGGGGTTGAATAGGCGTTTAAAAATAATTACGGTTAAGGCTTGAATAAATGCGGAATAAAACTAGCGTTTAATTTATCAAGCCAAAACCTAAACAAACTAGGTTCACCTATGTGCACCAACAACTTATGCTAAACAATTCAAGCAACTATGTGCTAGCAAGATATGTTACTTCAAGCTCGATGGCTATCACAAAGTAAATTGCATAAGTAAAGAGATCGGGTATAGAAATAACCGAGAGACGAGGAGACGATGATTTATCCCGAAGTTCACTTCCCAATGGAAGCTAATCTCCGTTGGAGAGGTGTGGAGTCACAATGACTCCAAGCGCCCAATGGCTCACCTTATTCTCCTCGTGCCTCCACCAATGCGGAGTGCCACGATCCACTATGGGACCTTTGAGGGCGGTCACCGATCCCGTACAAGGTTGGGGCAATCTCCACAACTCAATTGGAGGCTCCCAAAAATATCCCGCGAGCCACCAAAACTCCGAGATAGCAACAAGGTCCGGAGCTACCAAAACTCCGAGACAACAACAACCGTCTAGGGCACTCCAAGTACCCAAGAGGACAAGCTCAAGGGCACTCCAAGAACCCAAGAGTAACAAGCTTCTCAACCTTTCACTCGAACGAATCCTCGTAGAGAACTCAAACCGATGCAACCTATGCAATGGCAAGAACACAAGAAGTGCTCAAATCCTTCACTCTCAAATCCCACCAAAGCAACAAATGCTATGGGGGGGGGGAGAAGAGAGGAAGAACAATGAAGAACTCAACAAATGAATCCACAAGATCTAGATCCAAAGACTTTCTCCTCACTAAGAGGAGAGATGGATTGGTGGAATAATAGATCTAGATCTCCTCTCTCTTTTCCCACTAATTGGAGGCAAGAATCATGGAGGAATAGAGAGAGAGCAAGCTCCAAACTGTCAACAATGGTGGGGGAAAACTTGCAAAAAGGTTGGGGAACCAATGGGGAAGAAGGCCCCTTTTATAGGTCCCCAAAATAAGCCCGTTGGGGGCATTCTGCCCCACCCCAGCCTCCCGGGCCGGCCAGGCCGGCCTCCAGGCCGGACTGTTCGGGTAGGGGTCCGGCCTACGGGAGCCCACCCCGGCCTGGGGCCGGCCTACCAGTTTTCAGAAAATCTCCTTCACTAAAAAGGCGATATCTTTTGCATCCGGACTCCGTTTTCGATGATCTTGGGCTCGTTGAAATCGTAAGAACGAGCATTACAAGATTATGCAAAGAAACATCATAGTACATAATTGGATGATAAAACCAAATGATGAAAGTTATTACCTCTCTATAAAGGAACAATTGGTAAAACCTCCAATATCAAAAACACAATAAGTTTTTCATGCGAGACCCGTTTTTGATGAACTTGAGCTTGTATTGAAGCACATGACAAGCTCAAAAACCACACATGGATAAAACACAAATGAGAACCAAGAAAGATTATGCCAAGTATGCAAAGGTTTGAGCTCTCTCCGAGTGATGCGATCAAGTTGCTAATATGAGAGCCCCTCTTGATAGTACGGTTATCTATCCTATAACCCGGTCTCCCTCCTAATGCTATGAGACCGGTAAAATAGAAAACCTATCAAGATCATACCTTTTCCTTGAGCATTCCACTTGAGCTAGAATATGACGATCTTGACCTCCTCAAGATGGAACACCTTTCTTGATTTCTTTTTGCTTGGTGAAGACACAAAGATTGCTCCCCCATATGCCACTATGGGAGAGGCTCTTTTAAGTACATCTTTACTTGGACATTATCTCCAAAAGAGTGGCAAGCTTCAAAAATGTGATCTCTTTGATGTGCTTCCCTTGAACTTGCACTTCTCGAACTTGATGACGACCACAACTTGGCGTCATCCACCATGGACTATATGAAATCTTCCTTTTGATGCAAGCCCATGGAAAGATACCTAAACCCACATAGATATACCACACACACATATAATGGGATAGAACACAAAGCTATATGAACAATTACTTACGATACCATGATACCACATGGTACATCTTCTTGCTTTGTGAGTTGATCACTATTAACCATCGCTTAGCACTTTGCCTTGATCAACCTTTTATATTTTCTTCTCTCTTCATAATAATGATGTCTTGAAGGTAAAGATGAATGTTCACACAATATTATTCTTCAAGACATACTTGCAATATGCTCAACTCTCTCATGACCAAACTTGGGATATTCACATGAATAGCACCTTGGTCACCACTTGATTATCTTGAATCCAACACATGGACATCAAGTATTGCCTATGGAGAAACTCTACAAGTATAGCTCAATGCAACCATTAGTCCATAGTGATTGTCATCAATTACCAAAACCACACATGGGGGAACCATGCTCTTTCAACGTTGTAGTTCTTGGTCTAGACGTCACACCGCTCCCGACGTGCCACGTTTGCAGAGGTTTCAAAGCCCTTGCTCCCACCGCCTGATAACCTCATCTGGCGCATATCAAACGCTGAAATCATTGAGTGGAGTTCGCTTACCGAGCAGCTAGGCATCACACTGACAGAGGAGACGAGGGCGGTGTAGTCATCATCGAGTCCGTTTGGGATGAACTCCACGAGTTTATCCTCATCCACGGTGCGTCCAGCGGCCACTAGCTCAATGGAGAAGCCCTTCCTTTTTCTGATGTACTGATCGGTGGTCATCGACTCCTTCTTGGTGTTGGCGAGCTCACCGCGCAGGTGTGTCACATTAGCCTTGGAACGAGAGGAAAAGAGGGATGTGATCAGGGTCCACACCTCCTCTGCGTGCTCGAGGCCGACCGTCTGCGCCAAGATCTCGACAGACAGAGAGTTAAGCACATAACTCAAAACCTGCTGATCTTTGAGCATCCAGGTGTCGTAGGTCGGGTAAGGGACTTGGATCTCCTTGTCGTTCTCCTTGGCGGTGATGAACTCCGGCGGCGTTGGTTCTTTCCCTTCGAGCAGCCCGATCACCCGCGCACCACGCAGGGTGGGCATGACTTGAGCTCTCCACAGCAGGTGGTTGGATCTCTTGATTTTCTCCGCAGGCGGATTGCCAAGGGGCTGAGGGACAGTGTTGGATGAGGCCATGGTGATCAGGGATGCTTCCGGCGATGAATTGATCTAGGTTTTGGGTATTTGGGTGGTTGTAGGTATTCGGGTGTCTAGGTTTTTGGGTAGATTGATTTGTGTTCTAGGTGTTTGGGTGCTTGAGTGATCTAGGGCGATGTGTTTGGGTGCTTGAAGGACCTAGGGCGATCGGTAGATGGGTTTTTGGTTTTTCTCGGGTGGTGTTTCTACGATGCCAGGGAAGAGGGGTTTGGCTCTGATACCATATTAGATAATTGGCAGAAGCGATACCTTTGTTTTGGTATCGGGTACGTGTTAAATAGGAGGGCAGCACATGCAAACTTACCTGAGGAGATTAAGGAGGGAGTACTTATCTAGCCGAACCACCTTACATGTCGGGGGGTTACCCCCGAGTAGGGTAAAGGCAAGTGGTAAAGGCGTCTTACAGAAGAGAGGTTTGGTCGAGTAGCCGACTACCCGGTACTCGCTACCCGGTCGACTGCTACTCGGTCTCACCTCAAGATGACCAGAAGGAGATACCAATCAAGTTCTGTCCTTTCAAGTAGAAGAGTTGGCCCGAGTACAATTGGCGGGAACAATTGGCGGGAACCTACTCGGGCCAGAAAGTCAAAGGAGCCGTTCTGACACAGGATCCCGCGTATCCTGGGTCCGTACTTGGCAGCATTCGAACTACTGTTCATCTGGGACCGGCCTGCCTGACAGTGACAGCATGGACGCAGGCCGTGGCAGGATAAGGGGGGCCTACTCTGTGCTTAGGTACAGTGATACCAGTCTGTCCCCTAGTTTTGCCCAACGACTTTCCAGATGAAGCCAAGGTTAGGAACCAAAGCTGTCAGCGGGAACCCGGAAGAAGGACGATGTGCACATTATGTCGACACTTGTCCATGTTTGGACGTATCCGGCTGGGCACCAGGTATATAAGGTGCCCCGCCGCCTCCTGCGTGAGGCATC
Source organism: Alopecurus myosuroides (assembly GCA_028641055.1). Taxonomy (NCBI): domain Eukaryota; kingdom Viridiplantae; phylum Streptophyta; class Magnoliopsida; order Poales; family Poaceae; genus Alopecurus; species Alopecurus myosuroides. The sequence goes on from JAPCYS010002203.1 coordinate 50,366, forward strand.
GCATACTGGGTCACGCATAAACCCTAGAAACCCTAAGTCCTCGACCTAGTTCCATCCGGAGAGAGGAGAGTGGCTACTCGGTAGCGATATCATTTGTACTGTGGCTACTCGGAGAAACATCATAATACATACAGAAAGGCAGGAGTAGGGGTTTTACCTCCTCACGAGGGCCCTGAACCTGGGTAGATCGTGTTGTTTGCAGTGTTTACTTCGTACCTCACGCGGCTACTCGTCGTGATCCCTCCCCGAGCACCTCCAGCGTCCTTCGTCCCCACATCTTTAGCCATCCCATGGCATCTGCCGTGACACCACCACGACAGTTGGCGCCCACCGTGGGGCAACCAGCGGCGCTGGCTGGAGTTTCTGTTCGGACGGGATATTCTTCAGCGGAGCGCGTGGTCTGTGGCCTTCTCCACAGATTCGGCTCCTTCGACTTCGTCACCGACAACGCCGGCTGTTTCGGCGGCATGGCCATGCCTGAGGGCGGCACGGTGATCTACTTTGGCTCTCACCTCGTCTACGTCGCCACCGTCGCCAACAGCGCGTACCCCGGGCTGGTGCATGACGCGGAGGATCCTCCCGCGGTGATTGCTGCTCGCGGAAGGCCCGCATGCAGCTCTGCGAGCTGCGCTGAGGTGATGGTGACGGGTTTGGCGGCAAACACTGGCGCAGCTGCTACTGGCGCTGCGGCCGTCGTCGAGGAGGTTGACGAACCGCCTGCTGGTGGCAGGACTCACCGGCCCTACGAGAGGGAGAGCAACTTGCCGCCTTCCACCTCTACGGTCATCCCCGCGTCTGCTACGCGACTTGGCATGCCCGCTCCCACCGACATCGAGCTCCTAGCCGCCAGGGAGCAGCTCGAGCGGCAACGCCAGGAGCTGCTTGCCGAGCAGGCGGAGTTGGAGAAGATCAGGCTTGAGCTGAGTTTAGACCAGCTCGAGTAACAAGGCTCACGGCTTCACGCCGGTCGCCAGGAGGCCTAGCAGAGTAGGCGCTACGCGGCGTAACTTGGGTGTCGAGATGGCAACGGTTGCGGAGGTGCCCGCTCAGTCCGCCACCGCGAACACCTTCACAAGGCCAAGCTACAGCACACCCGCCAAGACGCTCAGGGCTGCAGAGGCCGTGGCTGCCGAGTTGCCGCGCCTGGATGGAGGGGCGCGTCTCAGGCAGCAGGAGAGGCTCAACGAGTTGGTGTTGGAGGCCGCTAGGCAGAACGAGGAGTTCCGGAAGGCCAACCCGGGTGCTGGAGCTTCGCAGGTGGTTCACTCGCACGCGGCTAGATCTAACGATCAGGCCTCGTCTCCGCATCCTAGCCGCGAGAAGAGCCGCAGCGGGCGCTCGGGTAGAGACAGGCAAATGCAGGTGTATGACCCGGCTGCTGCCGCGAAACAGGTTGCTGTGCCGCAGCAGCCCGGGCGGGAACACAACGCTGCAAGAGCAGGCTCTCAAGCCCATCAAGCTCAAAGCCGTGCCCGAGATGCCGCGCGTCCAGGTTCTTCTCGGCAACCCGCAGCTCAGCCTACTCGGCAGAGGCAGCAGCCACGCCCAGCGGCACCAGTCGCCAACCCGGTGGAGCAGCCCGCAGCTGTTCAGGTGGACAGGTACGATGATGGCTACTCGGCTATGGAGATGGCTGGCTATGATATTCATGACCGTGTTGGTGAGCGCGTGCTGGCGCCGGGAGATGCGAGGCATCAGTTGGACCGGATCAGCTTGTCGGCGCGGCTGGAGAGCACGGGTCCTCCTGGCCCCGAGTGCTTTGGCCCGCGCATCATGAACGAGCCGTCCGTGAAGAACTTCCAGCTTGCAAGAGGCACCAAGAGCTACAATGGCAGCACCAAGCCTGAAGATTGGCTCAATGACTATGTCACCGCGGTCCATATCGCGAATGGCAACAGGAGATGGGCGGTGCGCTATGTGCCGCAGATGCTAGAGGGTCCAGCTCGCACTTGGCTCAACAACTTGCCCAAGAACAGCATCAACTGCTGGCTGGACTTCTCGGATGCCTTCATCAGCAACTTCACGAGTACATACAAGAGACCGAATAGGCCACAGCAGCTGTCAGCTTGCAGGCAGCGAGAAGATGAGACGGACCGCGAGTACCTTACTCGGTGGAGCACTTTGAGGAACACCTGTGAGGGTGTGAATGAAGCACAGGCCATTACCTGGTTTGCGCAGGGTTGCTGACATGGCAGCATGCTTTGGCAGAGATTGCAGAGGGAGATGCCGAACACTCTGGCGGAGACCATCAAGATTGCGGATTAGTACGCACTCGGTGATCCTACTCAGCCACTGATGGACTCCTCTGAGCCGAGAAGAAACTTCAACAGCAGCAAGCGCAACGAGTTCCGCAACAAGCGCCGAGTAGATACTCGGTATGATCCTGAAGAGGTGAATGCATTGAATGTCGGAGGTGGTGGCAGCCAGAGGCAGAAACCTGCTGGAGCCTACGGGCAAAACCAGAACCAGGGCCAAGGCAACAAGAAGCCATTTCGCACCCCTCAGTCGGGTAGCGGGAACTCCGAGCAGCCGAAGAAGTTTGTCTTCGATGACATGAAGGATGGCCCATGCAGCTTTCACACTCACCATCCCTCGAGGCCTGCTAACCACACTACTCGGCAGTGTGAGTGGTGGGAGGCGATCAAGAGTGATGGCTTGCCTCCTCCTCCTCCTCTGCCAGCAGCCAATGCTACTGTTCAGCCTACTCGCGCACCCGCAACTCGGCCGCCAGTGTACCCGAGAAGAGAGAATGTGAACCAAGTGGCTTTAGGAGCCAACCAGAACTTCAACAACGAGAGATACCGCAACAACAACAACAACTACAGCCGCAACAACAACAACAGAGGCAACAACAACAACTATCAGGGCAACAACAACAACAATGGCAACAACGGGGGCAATGGCTCCAATCAGTACCAAGAGCACCATGAGAGCTACATGATCTTCACTTCTGAGGCAGTCGACAAGCAATCACAGCACAGGCGGGCCATGGAGGTCAATGCAGTGATTCCTGCTGTTCCTCACTACATGTACTGGTGCAACCAGGAGATCAGGTGGTCCCGACTGGATCATCCCAAGGTGATGCCCAACCCGGGTACCTATGACTTGGTGCTGGATCCTACCTTCCTGGGTCCCGAGAAGAATGTGAGGTTCAGCAAGGTGCTAATCGACAACGGCAGCAGCATCAACATTGTGTATCAGGACACACTCGAGAAGCTTGGCCTGGCCGAGAACATGATGCTGCCCAGCAAGACCACCTTCCATGGCATTGTGCCCGGGATCTCGTGCAACCCGATTGGCCGAGTGTGGATAGATGTGCTATTCGGTACCCGGGAGAACTGTCGCACAGAGCGCCTGCAGTTTGAAGTGGTTGATCACCAGAGTCCCTATCATGCTCTACTCGGCAGGCCTGCTCTGAGCAAGTTCATGGCCTCTACTCATGTTGCATACCTGAAGATGAAGATCCCTGGTCCCAATGGCATAATCACTATCGCTGGCGACTACAAGAAGTCCATGGATTGTGCCTCGGCTAGCTCCAAGCTGGCAGAGTCGATGGTGATCGAGGCCGAGAAGAAGAAGATGTACGAGGTGGTGGCCATGGCTCAGTCCGCACAAGCTAGTGCGCAAGGCGTGCCGAGTACCCAGCATGGGACTGCCTTCCAAGCTGCCAAGGAGACCAAGACAGTCCAGGTCGACCCCGAGTTCCCCGACCGCGTAGCCATCATTGGTTCGGGTTGGCGAGAAATAGGAAAGCGAGCTCATCCACTTCCTCCGTGAGAATCGGGATGTATTCGCCTGGACTAATGAAGATCTACCAGGAGAGGGAGTTGGTTGAGCACTCTTTGCATGCGTCCTGACGCCAAGCCAGTGAAGCAGGCTATGCGCTGTTTCGGAGATGAGAGAAGGAAGGCCATCGGTGATCAGATCACCAAGCTGCTGATAAGTAACTTCATCATGGAGGTGCTGCACCCGGATTGGTTAGCCAACCCGGTCATGGTCGAGAAGAAGAAGGAGGATCCTAAGGCTGCCACTGCATGGCGCATGTGTGTCGACTACACCGACTTGAACAAGGCATGCCCCAAGGATCCTTTCCCGCTACCTCGTATCGATCAGGTGATCGATTCCACTGCTGGTTGTGAACTGCTGTCTTTCATAGATGCCTACTCTGGTTTCCACCAGATTGCACTTAATCCTGCTGATCAAATAAAGACTGCTTTCATTACCCCGTATGGGGCTTATTGCTATCGTGTCATGTGTTTTGGCTTGAGGAATGCGGGTGCAACCTATCAGAGATGCATGCAGAAAATGCTTGCACGACCAGCTCGGCAAGAATGTGCAGGTGTACGTAGATGACATTGTCATCAAAACGAATAAAACACATACTCTGCTTGCCGACCTGGAGGAAACCTTTGCTAACCTACGCAAGTACAAATGAAACTGAATCCGAGTAAGTGCACCTTTGGTGTACCGGCTGGAAAGCTACTCGGTTTTCTAGTTTCTAGTCGGGGCATTGAAGCCAATCCTCAAAGATAAAAGCTATTGAGAGCATGTCTTTGCCGAGATCGTTGAAGGATGTGCAGAAATTCACAGGTTGCTTGGCATCTCTGAGTCGGTTTCTGGGCCGAATGGGCGAGAAGGCCCTGCCTCTATACCAGCTGATGAAGAAAAGTGACAAGTTTGTCTGGACTCCGCAAGCGGACGTGGCATTCAATGAGCTGAAAGCAATGCTGGCTAGCGCTCCCGTCTTGGCTAGTCCGCTACCCAAGGAGCCTATGCTGCTGTATATTGCTGCGACTAACCGAGTAGTCAGCGTGGTGATAGTGGTGGAGCGAGAAGAAGAAGGCAAGAGTGTGCAGCGCCCAGTGTATTACCTCAGTGAAGTGCTGTCCAGCTCCAAGCAAAACTATCGGCACTACCAGAAGATGACATATGGTGTGTACCTAGGCGCCAGGAAGTTGAAACATTATTTCCAGGAGCACCCCATCAATGTCGTGAGTTCTGCTCCCATCTCGGATATCATGGGTAACAAGGAGGCGAGTGGCAGAGTAGCCAAGTGGGCAATCGAGCTGGCAGCATATGCTCCCGCGTATACGAGAAGAGAAGCCATCAAGTCTCAGGTCCTGGCGGAGTTTCTGGTGGACTGGGCCGAGATGCAGTATGAACCTCCTGCTCCAGTTTCCAACTACTGGAAGATGCACTTTGATGGCTCGAAGGTGAAATAAGGCCTTGGCGCTGGTGTTGTGCTTACCTCACCCAAGCGAGATCAGCTCAAGTATGTGTTGCAGATTCATTTCAAAGCATCCAACAATGTTGCAGAATACGAGGCAGTGGTGCATGGTTTGCGAGTAGCAAAGGAGGTTGGCGTGCAGCGCATCATATGCTATGGTGATTCAGATCTGGTGGTGCAGCAAGTCTCGGGCACCTGGGATGCGTTGGATGCCAACATGGCATCGTATCGCTTCCTGGTGCAGTCTATGACTGGGTTCTTCGAGGGTTGTGAGTTCCAGCACATTCACCGAGTAGAGAACGAAGCAGCAGATGAGTTGTCCAAGTTGGGATCTTCTCGGCAGTCCATCCCGGCGGGAATCGCCTTGGAGCACTTGAGGAAGCCATCCATCAAGCCTTCTCCCAACTCGGAGTCTATATTTGTCCCTTCTCTGCCAAGTGAAGAATCTGACCAAATGGAGATTGACTGGGAGAGTGCTGCAGGGAACCCGGGGACTGCCGTCCTCTACTCGGGGACTGCCACTCCTTACTCGGGGACTGCCACTCCCTACCCGGGGACTGCCGTCCTCTACTCGGGGACTGCCACTCCTTACTCGGGGACTGCCACTCCTTACTCGGGGACTGCCACTCCTTACTCGGGGACTGCCACTCCTTACTCGGGGACTGCCGCCCTCAACCCAGAGGCTGTCGCATTTATTGAAGAAGTTCTCGCCAATCGATCTGGGCTGCAAAGAAGCGCTCCTGCTCCTCCTGTGCAACCGCAAGAGCCCGTCCCAATGGAACTGGACGAACCAGTGTTTCCCATACGGGAGACACCGAGTTGGGCTATGCCCATATTATCCTTTCTAAGGGACGGCACTTTACCTGAAGATGAGGTGACTGCGAGGCAGATTTAGAGAAGGTCCAAGGGCTACACCATAGTCAGAGATGTGCTGCACAAGAGAAGTGCCACTGGCGTGCTGCAACGTTGTGTGAGCCCGGAAGAGGGAAGAAGAAATTCTGGTGGAAATACATCAAGGGGAGTGTGGGGCATCACGCCTCATCTCGGGCTTTGGTCAAGAAAGCTTTTCGCATGGCTTCTACTGGCTCATGCACTGCAGCAATCTGAAGATATTGTGAGGAAGTGCAACGGCTGCCAGATGTTCGCAAGTAAGATTCACATGCCCGCTTCCGAGTTGAAGACAATTCCTATCACATGGCCGTTTGCTGTTTGGTGCTTGGATATGGTTGGCCCCTTCAAGCCGGCTAAAGGCAATATGACACATCTTGGTCATGGTGGACAAGTTCCCAAGTGGATTGAAGTGAGCCTATTCGGAAGTGCGATGGGTCACAGCTGTGAAGTTCGTGAAGGATGTGATCATGAGATATGGCTACCCGCACAGTATCATCACCGACAACGGCACCAACTTTGCAGAGGGGGCAATGGTGCGATTCTGCAGAGATAAGCATCTCCGACTAGACGTTGCGTCAGTCGCGCACCTGCCTCCAATGGGCAAGTTGAGAGAGCAAATGGAATGGTACTGGCAGGCATAATGCCAAGGCTGATTGAGCCATGCTGAAAACGCCTGGGTGTTGGCTAGAGAGTTGCCAGCGGTGTTGTGGAGTCTAAGGACTACCCCTAACCGGTCAACCGGCTACACGCCATTCTTCTTGGTATACGGGGCTGAGGCCGTTGCCAATAGATTAGAGCATGACTCCCCCCGAGTAGCCCTCTACACTGAGGTGGAGGCGAGAGAAGCTCGAGAAGACGACGTTGACCTGCTTGAGAAGCAAGAGAGCTGACTCTGTCACGTTCGGCTATCTACCAGCAAAACCTGCGGCGTTATCATAGCCGAAAGGTGAACCCAAGGGTTTTCCGAGAAGGAGACATGGTCCTTAGGCTCGTGCAACGCACAGCCGGGATGCACAAATTGTCTCCTCCATGGGAGGGGCCTTTCATTGTGAGCAAAGCGCTGCACAATGATGCGTATCTACCTTGTAGATGTGCGCCATCGCAGGCGAACAGGGCAGAACAAAGCTGGAGAGGAAACCAAGCGCCCTTGGAATGTAGCTCTACTTCGTCGTTTTCATTCGTGAGCAAAGATGTGTATGTACCCTCTTTTCCGAGTTGAAATTCTACTCTGCAATCTGAAATTGTTCTCGGGGACTGCCCTCGCCCAAAATTGCTCTAAGTGTTTTTACTCGGCTTTACTGTTTCTACTCGGTTGCTTCACTTCGAAACTCATAAGCATATTGAGTACTGTGTCTAAACCTAATGCCAACTCTTCGACTATGCTGCTGTCGAAACCCGGCTTCATGGCAAGCAAGAGAACAAGCAAAGGTCAATGAGCACAAGAAAATTGCTAAAGGAGAAAAAGTGCAGGAACCGAGTAGAGTGCTTATTTCTTTTGTTCTCTGTTTTGTCTTCTCGGCTAAGTGGTGGGCTGCGTTACTATGATTGTTTCTAAGTGGCCAAATATTTGCAGCTCTACTCTTTGATTCTTGTGACTCGAATACCAAAAAAGCAACAAGTTGCAGGTAGAGCAGAGATGAAAAGATAGAGTGAATAAGAAACGCAACTCGGGGACTCGCATGGAAACGCAACCGGCATCGAACCAGGGCTGCTCAAAATGACTAAATTGAAGATAATGTGTGGAAATAAAATTGAGTAGCAAGAAAAGCATAAATAAGTCTGATACATATGCTCCCGGCATCCCGGGGATCTGATAAATGTGCAAGTGAAAAGTATGCAGGTAAAATCATGTGGAGGAGGCAGTGTTGTCAGTGCTGGCATTGGCTGCTGCATCTTCTGTGGTGGCCCTGGCTGCCGCATCTTCCTCGGCGCTGGCATGGGTGGCATCCGCCTCCGACTGGACGGTGGCGGACTCGTCCATCTCGACGTCCTGCTCGGTGGCTGCCAGGTCAGAAGTGGCCGTGGCCACCGAGATGGGCCCTGGAGCTGTAGAGGAACCGGAGGCTCGGCTGGGGGCGAGTATCGTGTCGTCAAGAGCGGCTCCTGAAGAGGTGCCGAAGTCGAGTGGGGCGGTGTCGATGTGCTCGGCCTCCTCATCGCTACTCGCGACGGCCGTGGCTTTCCCCTTCCGGCCTTGCTCCTGGGGGAATCGAAGAAGCCCGACTCCAGTTCGGAGTCTGTGTCATCATCTTCCTCCTCCTCGTCCTCCTCCACCTCGGTGTCGGGCTCGGGGAGGCCGTCGATGTAGATCTCCGTCTCAGCGCACTCCGCCACTTCATACGCGATCAATTTGCGCGCGGCCACGCAGTCGGGGTCTGTCTCCCACTTGGAGTTGTCGCGCTTCCCGCGGATGAGTTGCATGTTAAGATTTTCGTACCAGGAGGCGATGCAAAGAAGCATCAAGTCCGCGCCTGCCCGAGCTCCAGAAGCACGCCACTTCTTCAACTCGGCCTTCACATTCTGTAGCTTGAGTGCGAGGCCCCGGATGGTTGTTGGCTCAGGATCCTCAGGCCAGAAGAGCTTGTGAAGCTCAAAGCCCACGCGCACGAGGTCAGTACCAACGCCGGCTAGGCGTTCGAACTGGCCTCGCATCACCAGCATGCTGTCTTCAATTTCGGCCCTGGTGTCCTCTGGCTCGCCATTCGCAGCACGTGCTGCTTGGGCCTTGGCCAGAGCGGGCACACAGGAAGAAATAATGGCAGGAAAGATCTCTGGGAAAACAAGTAAGAATTCAGAATCAGAGAAGAAAAGAACCGGGTAGAGGAAGAACCGAGAAGAAATTCGACCGAGAAGAGAAAGATGCAGAGAAGAGAAAGCTTACTCTTAAGCTCGATGCGCAGCGCCTGCAGCTGGGTCTTCCAGGATTCTTCATTGGATATGTGCTTCTCCTGGATCTGGCGCAGAGTATCCATCTGTGCGAAGAGCCCAGCATTGGCCTTTGTCAGTACCTCGCACTCCTGCTTGAGGGTATTGATTCTGGCATTGAAGGTTGTCTCGGCTTTGGCCTTCTCGGCGATTGCTCTGTCCCTCTCGGCGCCAAGAGTGATAGCATCCTGGAGTGCCTTCTGCAGCTGGAGTTGCAGTTCCGCCACCTCTGTGGTGTGGTTCTTCACCAACTCGACAGCCTGGTCGGACAGCTGCTTCTGCACCTCTTCCGGTTTGACGCAGTCTTGATGTTCTTCAACAAACAACTTATGATCTTCTGCGGAGAGACAAACAAGGTTAGCAGAGAAGCAGAGAAGAAACAGAAACATAATCAAGCCGGGTAGACGGCAACTCACCTTCTAACTTCTTGATGGTGGCCTCGGCGTTCTCCACAAACGCGCGGCACTTCTCGTGCTCCTCAGCTAAGTTCTTCAGGTTCTCTGCAGAGTAGGAAAGGTTAGCGCAAAGGAAAGCAGACGCGGGCGTAAACAGGAAACGCAGTAACCGCATAGCTAAAAGCGTACCTTTCACTTCAGCCAGCTGCTGAGTGCTGTCGCTGGCATTCTTGTTCGCTGACTCCGTAGCTGCCTTTTCCTTCTCCAATGCAGCGATACGCCTCCTGGCGATAGAATGGTTCCAGAGAAGCACGCGGTATAAGTTGGTCCGCTTCAGGACGCTATCCTGAGAAGCGAGAAGAAAACAAGTTAAACGCAGAAGTGAAAGATTCAACCCGAGAAGGCGGCTACTCGGAAGAGCATCCGCCTACTCGGCCAGAATCTCGGGACTGGGTGATGGTAAAGGAAAGTAAAGGCGAATAGGAGAGAAGAAAAATTCAACTCGGAGAAGGACAAGTTGAAGCTTACTGCATAGGCTTGCTCGATGTCCTCGGCGTTCTTGCGGTGCAGGAACATCTTGGCAGCGAGAGTGGCGGTGTCGGTGGAGATGGTCATGGGCTTGTATCCCAGATCCACTTTGTTCCACTCGACGCGCATGTAGTCAATTGCGCCGAGACCAAGGCCGTGCCAGTTGTCCGTGCCGAGAACCTTGCTGTCCCATTTGGCGTCGATAAAGCCAATGGTATCCAGCACCTGCTCGAGGCTCTTCGTGGTTATCGTTGGATTTTGGACTCCCCGAGAAGCAATAGTGACGGACTGGTTCTGGTTTGGATCTGGGGGAGGGGAGTTCATGGCTACGGCCTTTCGTCCCCTCAGAAGGGCAAGCTGCTTGTCCTTGGGAGAGAAGCCAATTGTGTTTTGCTGGCTAACCTGAACCATGTAATCCGGGAAGCAAGGTTGGCCAGCGGCGATGGCGGCGGCAGCGGTCGCAGTGGCAACCAGGCCGGACTCTCGAATCACCAGTGCTCCGCCCAAGGTTGGTGGCGGCATCTGATCTCTGGCCCGTTTCTTCGCCTTCTCTTTTTCGGCTCTCTGCTTCTCGGGATCTTCGAGCTTCTTTCCCTCAGCTCTCGCCTTCGCCTTATCGGCGGCTTCCTTCTCGGCTCCCTCTTTCTCAGCCTCGGTCTTCTCGGCAGCTTCTTTCTCGGCTGCTCTTCTGTCAACTTCATCCTTCAGAGCATCTAGGGCCTGTTGCCTGGTTACTCGCACGGCAGGAGGGCTGGCTGCGTCCTTGGTCTGCGACGCCGAGGAGGAATTTGACGGTGTGGTGCCTTGAACAATTGGTGGTGCCACGGACCCATCACCTTGCGCAGCATCTAGTTGGGCGCTAGTCGGTGCGGCGCCTCTGTGCGCGTCGCTCAGTGGATAGGCATCTGTGATGGTGGCATCTGTCATAGTGGCATCCGTGGCGGTGGCGTCTTCTACCCGCCGCTCGGCAGCGGGGTTCACTTGGTCAGCAGCTCCTGTGGTGGGCTGCTCTTGCTCTGCGTCTGGCCGCTCGTGGGCGGCGGTGTCCTGCATCTCCTGGTCCTGATTCTCCTCGGCATTGCTGGCCGGAGGAGAAGGCGCTCTGTCCTGATGAGCAGTAGTGTCCCGTGCTGCTGACGATGCACGGTTCTGCTGTTCTGCTTCTGCTCCTTGGGTGTTGGTGGCGTCATCCTCCTCGTCGTCGAGATTGATCAGAGGTACTAGTGGTTTCTTGGCCTGGTCGGGCGCGAGAACGGCATTCGCGTCCATGGGAGGTCTGCCGAGAAAGAAAGAATCAGAAATTAGAAGGAGATTGGGGAAAACAGCACAGCGCGAGAGGAGAGACGACCGAGAAGGAAACTTACGCAGTGGTGGAAGGGAGCTTTCGCCTCGGTTTATTCGCGACCGCCTTGGTCGGCTTCTTCTTCTCGGCTAGCTTCTTCTTCTTGGCTGGAGGCTCTTGGGCCCCACTGCCAGTACGCTTGCGGGTGTCAGGAGCGGCAACGGACAGAGGCTTGACGACAAGGGCCGTTTTGCCCTCGTTCCCATCTTCATCCTCACCATCATTCTCCTCAGCGACCTCATCTGTGGATTCAAAAGAAAAGAGGAGCGAATCAGAAACATCAAACAAAGGATTGGTGCTTCTCGGGAGCAAACAGAGTGAATGCGTTATTACCGTCGAATTCATCGTCAGACCAGTTGTGAAGAGATGATTCGGCCTCGCGTTTCTCCGTCGTTGGGGAGCGTGGGAGATTGATCTGATCCGCGGCATCGAAGGAGGGCACATCGTCCTCCTCGCGGTCGGCAAAGAAATTGCCATCGAAGCGCTCGCAGCTTTCAATTTTCTGGCGAGTAAGGATCTGAAAAACAGAGAAGGGTCACAGATTAGCCGAGTATCAGGAAGGAATTCTACTCGGATAGGCGTGCAAGCACAAAGCACACTAAGCCTAGGCAGCTCACTAATTGTTTCTACCCGGATAGGCGTGCAAACACAAAGCATACGAGGCCTAAGCATGATTGCTGAATATCCTACACGGAAAGGCGTGCAGGCACAAAGCACACAAAGCCTAAGGATTGTTTCCGAGTAGGCTACCCGACAAGGCGTGCAAGCACAAAGCACATTAAGCCTAGGCAATTCGGCTAAATATCCTACTCGGTGCAGAAGACAATGGCTACTCGCGCCAAGAAGAAGAATCATCTACTCGGAAAGCATACGCAAAAACAGAGTAAGGAGGACGTACCCGCTCAATCGGCTTCGTGCGGCTATACGGGACGAACCCGTACTGCCAATTGTCGCCGAGGCTCGTCATCAAGATGGCCCTGGCGTGCCCGGGAACATCAATGTTGTCGATCTCGATGGTTGTCGTCCTGGTGCAGTCGCGGGGGCCTCCCATGTAGCACATGAGATGGCAGCGCTCCTGCAGAGGCAGCACTCGGCGCTGGATCCAGCAAGCCACCGGATCATCATTCTTGAGGCCTTGCTCTATCAGCCAGCCAAGCCTCTTCTCTATCTCGATGGCGTTGTCGTCATTGGCGGGCTTCTCCTTCCAGTTCTTCCTGGTGGGAGCACGGAGGCTCCAGGCGGGAAGGTTGATCCTGTCATTTACCTGGGCTCCTTCGGTGGCGGGGATGTTCCTGACGTAGAAGAACGTCTTCTGCCACATTCGGACGGAGTCCAGCCCCTTGACACGGGGATGGTTCGTCCCGGACCGCTGCACCATCATGGCGCAGCCGGTGTCGGTGGCGCGGCCGACGCCCGCGGTGTCCTTCTTCCCGGTGGTCTGCTGGCGGAGGTGGAAGTACCTCAGCCAGGTATCCGTCGTCGGGTGGATGCCGAGGAAGGCCTCGCACACCACGGCGTGGTAGGCGAGGAAGACGACGGCATTGGGCGGCAGATGATGCATCTGAAGGCCGAAGTGGTCAAGGAACTTACGGAGGAAATCGGAGGCCGGCAGTCCGAAGCCGCGCTCGAAGTGCGACATGAACACGACGCGCTCACCCTCCCGTGGGGTTGGCACGAGTTCATCGTCAGGCGCCCGGCACTCCACGCCGGGAGGAACTCTCCTGGTATTCACGAGCCAGGCGAAATCTTCACTGGTGACGATTGAGCCCGCCCAGCCGGCTTTAGCCATCGTTGCAAGTAGGAGGAGTGGAAGAAATTGGACGGAGTTGGTTGGGCGAATTGAGTCCGCGGCGGCGTGAAAGCTTACGCGGCGGCGGAGAGCTCGGTGGCGGAGGAAAGCGGAGGACGAAAGAGGAATAGTGCAAGGGAAGGGGAAAAGGAAGTTACCGGCGGGGGTACTTATACCCTCTCCGCGGGTTTACCGTTACCATCGGCGTAGTGGGATCAATTGTGGCCATGATTGCTGTGTGGTGGGGCCTGTGGCCGGATAGAAACGCACGCAAGCGCGGAACACGCGCGTAACGGCCACAGTGGATCCCACGACTAAATCGTGGCCTATTATTACGATTGATGGGACATAACGAGCCGGTGGGCCCGCCCCGTGAAAACTGGGCGCGTGGCACGATGTGTCGTGGGTAGCGAAACGACAGGGTCGTGGATGCTTGACACGCGTCCGGTTGCGGCACGGTGTCACGACCCCGGACCCAGAGATATACATACTGTTATGTGCTCCTAGACATGGACTCACAAGGGCTTCAGGGTTACCAGCCCCGGCCGCAACAAACAACGGCAGGCAGATTGGATTCATCGGCACGTAGTCCGGATCCCCAGTCTACTACTCCTTGTAGCCATGCTAGTCATAACCAACTATGCATATCAAAGCGTCCACGAATCGAATGAAACTGAAGGAAACGGGACCAAAGCTATACAGAGATGCTATGTGTCCAGAAAGTGCAACAACAATCGAGGGTTACTGGGGTTACCTCGCCCCAGGCCGATCACATCGACAGGCGGGCTCGGAAATGGATCATCGGCTCCACAACCCCTCGACTGCGACAACTATGCAGGCATAGCCAAAACTGTATAACAATGAGCTCGAAACCAACAACCGATCAAAGCAGTACTCTAAACATGAAGCTTTATTAAACAGGTATTACTAGAGTATAGCTTACAAACAGAGGTCACATGACCCAACATTACATCAGACAACGGAAGGCAAATTATGTTGCTAATCAACAAGAACCAAAAAGGCCTAAGAGGCCGCAACATAAGGCGACGTCCCAGCCCATAGATTCCAGGCTGCTACCTGGGAACCCCAAACTACTCGTCGATGTCCACGTTGATTCACCACCGATGGAGTTCTTCTCCTGAACCAAAATTAAGCAAACCTGAGTACGGGAGGTACTCAACAAGACTTAATTAACCTATTATATATCTGCTATTTCGAAAAGGGTTTCATGAAGGCTGATTTGCGCAAAGCAATCTTTGTTTTGCAAGTTGAGGAAGGAATAGCACGTCTCATAGAATGTTTTCAAAACAGATGAGAAAGCTACTCAGCTATTGTAAATCATTTTCTTGTATTCCACCAAGTCCTTCTCATTCCCACACTATCTCATGCTACAAGGATCACCCCTCCCGGCATCTCCGGGGAGGCACCCTTCAATCATGGTTAACAAGTTTTTAGTCATTCCGTTGAAGTTATCTATGATCACAGAATCCGTTGCCAAGTCGTCCGTAACCGTGGACACGGCTTCTCGAGGAGATTTATCCCTGCAGGGGGTACACTTTACCCACACGTACCATCCGACTCTTAACGCCACATGTACGCTCGTCCATGGAGCGCGGCAGAGGGTGGCTGGCCACGACCTTTACCTTGCTCGACCCTATCCATGAGTCAACCCAAACAGGGCCACCCCGTCAACAGGGAGTTGGCCACCTCCTGACGGCACCTGTTCTGTGAGTCGGGAACAAGATCCGTGTACGTCCATCACTTGTCCCGGTCACGCCCTAAGTTTTCTCCAAATCGTTTTCTGACTCACACGCAGATGGAAAGATCAAACTACGTGACTCATGGACGTGGCCAAACAAGTTAGTTAGTCGAGCGCGGTCTGTTAGGCCCCGCGTGTGGTTGCACGCTCAGTCTTGGCTTCGAAGGCGAGAACTCGCTCCTAGGGGCATGAACAGGACAAAACGCCACAACCCATTGTGGCCTCACATCCATGCCAGTGTTTAGTCAAGTTATCAAATATAATACAAATCATAACAACCTGACATAAATGATTCACGTACTGACCAGATTCATCAACCGGATGGATCAGATCACAACTAAGCATGGCTAAGCAAGACTCACAGGGTTTAGCGGAGCGCGCACAAGCAAACCTATAGCTGCTAGGAGCAGTGGAACAGGATATCTAGGTTATGCAGTATATAGGGGAACTCTATCTACTGACATCAAAATAGTTTGGAACCGAATGCAAAGTACGAGATTCGAAACACTTTGAAACCATATATGAGCAGATAAGAGGTTATGCTTGCCTTGGTTATAAGAAAACCAATTGAAATGTCTTCGGGAATAAGTGCTTGACTTGTCGGTTAAGATCAAGTATTCGTCATGGATTGCTGGCCTTCTCTTCGGAGTCACGTTCTACCGAGGGGGAAACAACACCGAAACAAAGAAGAACAATCAACCATGGCATCGATGCAATGCGCAATATGTATGCATGAGCAAGTTAATGCACTGAAATAAAGCCCTAAACATGATCGTTGGGTTGCTAGGGTTCATATGTCAGTTAGGCATTTTTACTGAAAAAGTCCCGAAATAGACCCCGGAGGGGGTTTCGGGTGATTCTGGAAGTGAGTGCAATTTTAAAAGCTCAAATGAGGTTAAAAACATCATAAATAGGTTGTATTTGTCATTTTGAGCAATTTGGCATATAACTTTTAATTTTCTAATTTTTGTGAATAAAAACTTATTTTTCCATTTTAAATGATTAAATAATATTAAATTAAGGTCATTTTTCAACTTTCTCAAAAATGTGTGAAAATAACATATTCTTGTAGAGTTTATTTTTCTGAGCATATTGGTACCTCATTTTTATTTTTCTGAGGTATAAAAGAATAGTTATTAACTATACAAAATAACACATTTTCTGGAATTACTGGAATTACTAAATAGGGGGAGTTATGACGTCATCAGGATGTCACAGTGACATCACAGTTCTTGGTTCTTCACAGATGGATGAAATTCGACCGAATGTGCGGGATTTCAAAATCAAACTATACCACGACATGGAGCAGACCGAGAGGGAACTAGGGGTGGTGGCGGGTGACAGTTTTCTCGCCGGAATCCTCACCGGCGACGAGGATGCGCGGCGGCCGGTGGTGGTCCTCGGTGCCATGCCGAATTAGAGGGAGAGGGAGTGGATGGAGGGGTGCACAAGCACCAGGAGCTCACCGTGAGGCTCATGGGCGGGTCGGGGAAGTGGACGGAGGCCGGTGGCGGCCGGAATCGCCCTCGATGGCCGGCGGCCGGAATCGGTTTCGGCGGCCCGATTAGGCCCCTCCCGGACGTCCCTCGCGTGACACCTTGAGGAGGTAGAGGAGATGATGAGGGAGGTCGTGGTGGCCTTGAACCGACGGGGGAGGGCCTGTAACGGCGGCGACAGCCGGCCGGCCGGACAGCTAGGGTTCCGACCCGGTTCGGTTCAGAGAAAGGGAGCAACGGGAAGAGGATAAGGAGAGGGAGGAGGTCGGGGGCATCCTCTAGAAACCTAACCACGCCACGGGGAACAAGCAGGTGCGTGGCGAGGGCGCCGTCGGCGACCATCTCGCCTACTGTCATGAGGTTGAAGAAGACAAAAGATGATCTTCGGAAAACCCCCTGAAGTTTTGGAGAAATTGCAGATTAGCCCTTCTCTTTTATAAAGGAGGACAGGAAACAAAGTTTTGAGGGCCTTTTTGGAAGAATAAAATTTGGCAAAAATTATCTTTGGAAAGCTTATGAAATTTCCAACCTCACCATGTATTGCTTTGGTGAAATTGAAATAATTTTCAGAACAAAATTTTGGAAACCAAAATGAGTACTTTTTGTGAGATTTTCTGAAACCATTTAATTTCATAGTTTAAATTGGTTCAAACCTGATTTGAATTTTTTTTTGTTTGATGCATGTATGAGATGCCAACAACACCACAACCCTAATAGCAAAAATTGGGATGTTACAAATCTACCCCCCTTACAAGAATCTCGTCCCGAGATTCCCGAAGGAGAAGAAAGAAGGAACACCGGTTTTGAACGATCTTCTCGAACCTTACGGTTCTCTTCTCGAAGAGGTTGATCCGTAGCATCTTGAAGTATTGAACAGATACACCTAGGTAAGAGGGAAAACTCTTAGGAACTGATCTTCACGAAGATCGAGTATCTCATGGTTAACTCAGGACAAGAATGTTCGTAACGAACGGTTGAGTTAACAGACATTAAACACATCAAGATAGCGGAGGGAATAAAAGATGGTTTCAAGTTTACAGACGATGGTTCTTGAAAGGATTTAGAATATGAGCTTTGCACAAGACTTTAAATCCTTTTAGAAAAGAAAGGTTGAACAACTAGGGAAACCGAGGTTTCTTCAAACAGAATACCAAGATGTGAAGGATGGTCTTGGATACCACAATGTAATATCCGTAGACGAGGGAGAACACGAGAAAACACTATAATCGTGAGCCGGAGAGAAATTGATACAGGACCATGTTCACTCTTCAGAGTGGACATGAAGGATAACAGAACTTTCATTCCGTCAAAGTTTGTCAAAAACTTTGTCAAGGATCGGGATGTTGCTTCACGTCGGAGAATGAGTAACCACGGGATGTTGGAACACCGTAGTTAGGGAGGAATTCTTGATCACACCATAAGGATGGGTAACCAACGAGGGATTAGAATACTGGGAGGAATAAGAATCTTATTCCTATTGTGGATTTGTACGTAGCAATACGTTTACCACATGGTTAAGATCCCATGGCTGAAGTAACTGACAAATTCACACAATGTGTGAGATGAACCGAACTTCAAATTTGAACAACTTGAGAAAGGGAACTGAGCAAAGGCGGTTACAAAACACCAAGAGATGGTTCTCATGATGAACTTGTTTCCACTAAGACAAAGGCTTTGGAGGTTCAACGGTAAGATTAACTTCCAAGTTACCCTTGATGTTCTAAACACTTACATCAGGCTCACGACAAGCCTTCTGTAGGTCATCAAGTGAAAGTGAAACTCCGGTTTAAAAGGAACGGTGAAGAAAACTTGTTAGAATGAACCACACCAGAATTCTTACGAAGAGTGGTTGTTCTTACGGATTCAAAGGGATATGACATTAGGCCTTACGGCTAATTGTGTCAACCACAACATCAACCATGCCGGATTTCCAAATGGACCTAATTCAATACTCCTGAGGAGACACCAACCATCGTTGCTGCTTGAGATTCAGCTCTGGTTAGTGGATTGATAACTCAGACTCAACGTGTTTGATCGAAGAGCTTGCACCGTTTATCAACGAGATACATTTACTAGATTCTCAAGACATGGACTACGATGCCACACTCAAGAGAATGGGTGAGATTGTAGAACTCATGTATTAGCAACTTGCGAAAGACGGTTGCACCTACATGAACTACTCGCAAAAGAACACATCGGAGTCCTGGTTGTGAAGATGATACAAAGATAACGAAGTTCATAGACTTCTTCTCTTTAGGAAAAATCAGCCAGTGGCCTTGCGTGGATGCAAACTTCTTCAAATAAATGGAGGTAACAACCTACCATATCAAGAATAGTCCACACATACATGACCGACTTGGAATTCTTCCCGAAGGAACAAGGAAACTATACTCAGATCCATGGCGACAATTTTCACCATAAGCACATGGACTGGGGTAAGTTACTTCGAACATGCAGAACACAACTTCGTGATAACACAAAGTTGGTTCTCGAAAGTTTCCAACATTGTTGCCAGTTGTTCAACATGAGCCTCTCGCAACTTGGAGAAAATAGGAATGTCGTAGATGGGCTCAACAACATCTTTATCAAAACACTCCAAGAAAAGGGATTCGTACAATCTATGAACAATGCAAAACGTTGGTCAGACCAAAGGACATTAAGGTGTACTCGGGCAAAACACCACGAATGAAAACACCGTCAAGATAGTCCTTGAATCTGGACATGATCTGACGATAGCCCAAATCAGATCAAAGGTAGAATGACAGTATGTAAATTGCAGAGATACTATCATGCTTCAACACAGAAAGAACTAGACATCCCTTAACTGAGGATCAGGTTAGGCGGAGCTTTTGCCTTTCAACTCTCCAAGTTGTTGTTAAGCTCAACCAACTTGTCCGGGATATCCAGCAGAGTTCCTTGGAGAAAGAAGTAGTTCAAACTACTCCTGGTTTAGACATCACGGTCAGGTAAAACCTGGTGATACTTCTAGAAAGACAACCAGAATATCACAACCTACCGTTAGGTCTAGGAATTTGAAAGGAAACTTGCTTTTCAGAGCAACCGATATGATCATGAGAGCTTCGGTATGAACCTAACTCTTTGATCAAGAATGTGCACCGGATTGAACGGATCTGGTGACTCAGTCAACTTCAAACAGAGGCTGGGTGACCAGTAGTGCTAAGAAGGATACAGATGTTTCTTAGATTTTTCGAAGCAATAAGAATTGCTAAGAACATCTAACACACACCAATGCACATACCCCTCATTCTCAAGCATTCAAGCTTGGAGGAAGGGGAAATGAAGATGTGTGAGAGCATCACTTCATCATTAAGGCCATGAAACACAACACAACCTCTTGATATAAAGAGGGTGATACTGGAAGGTGGAACAGAACAGAAGCTAACGAAACTTCTTTATTCTGTGGATTACAAAACTTTGACCTGGTTCTTAAGATGAACGAAGTACTGGAGTTTGTTTCTCCTAACATCCCAAGGTGGAATGTTTTGACGAAACTCAAGAGAAACTGCATTGGAAGAATCCAACACACCTATGCAACTTGGTTTCCAAACAGCGGACGGAGTTCGGGAAGCAGCTAAGAGTAGGAACGTGCTCTGGAAAATCCTGAGATCACGTTGGATGCACGGGGTAATACTCATGTGTAGAACCCATGACAAAAGGTTGGTATAAATGGACCAAGAACAAAGATATGGGAATCATAGAGAACACTCTTGTCGTGATCCTTTTGATTCCTAGAGAAAACCTATGGCTATTAGAGCTGAGATTACCTAGCCATCTTGAGGTAGAACGGATCCTTCGGCATCCAAAGAATCGGAACTTGGGTTAAAGGTCAGCATCCTGTACTGATAGAGTGAGCATCGGATAGCTGAGGAACCACCCGATTCAACCCACCGCAATTCAGCACATTCCGGGACCTTCGGTTCAAATCCAAGGTTATAAACATAGAGAAAGGAGTAACTACTATCTTAGTGCCTTGGAGAACACTACGAATAGCAATTACGGAGTATCTTGCAAAAGACAACGATAGCTCCGGAAGTACTTGAGTAGAGGATAACGGATACATTCGAGATGGAAAGCAGATCTCGAGGTTCCAGATTTAGAACTTTGAAACATGTAAGAATGTGGAAACCACACAGCTCTGAGAGATTAGAATGGAAAGGAAATCTCCCAGTTGAAACGAGAGATAACAGAACCTGGAACACACACGACTCTAGAACTTAACACTAGGTCAACTTGGGTAAAAACGTCCTTGCCAAAGAAGGCACCTGAGTTTTGAATAATCAGAACCTTTTCAAATCAAAACAGGTAAGGTGACCCAGAGTTAGAGCGATACCAGATAAGGAATAACAAGAATCCTAAGAAGGTTTTTCACAACTCATTTGAGGTTTCAAAGTAGTTTTCACAATCACTAGACTCAACATCGACCAAGAAGTAAAGTTTTCCTACAGGCAGTCCTGCTCTGATACCAAGACTTGTCACGACCCCGGACCCAGAGATATACATACTGTTATGTGCTCCTAGACATGGACTCACAAGGGCTTCAGGGTTACCAGCCCCGGCCGCAACAAACAACGGCAGGCAGATTGGATTCATCGGCACGTAGTCCGGATCCCCAGTCTACTACTCCTTGTAGCCATGCTAGTCATAACCAACTATGCATATCAAAGCGTCCACGAAATCGAATGAAACTGAAGGAAACGGACCAAAGCTATACAGAGATGCTATGTGTCCAGAAAGTGCAACAACAATCGAGGGTTACTGGGGTTACCTCGCCCCAGGCCGATCACATCGACAGGCGGGCTCGGAAATGGATCATCGGCTCCACAACCCCTCGACTGCGACAACTATGCAGGCATAGCCAAAACTGTATAACAATGAGCTCGAAACCAACAAACGATCAAAGCAGTACTCTAAACATGAAGCTTTATTAAACAGGTATTACTAGAGTATAGCTTACAAACAGAGGTCACATGACCCAACATTACATCAGACAACGGAAGGCAAATTATGTTGCTAATCAACAAGAACCAAAAAGGCCTAAGAGGCCGCAACATAAGGCGACCCAGCCCATAGATTCCAGGCTGCTACCTGGGAACCCCAAACTACTCGTCGATGTCCACGTTGATTCACCACCGATGGAGTTCTTCTCCTGAACCAAAATTAAGCAAACCTGAGTACGGGAGGTACTCAACAAGACTTAATTAACCTATTATATCTGCTATTTCGAAAAGGGTTTCATGAAGGCTGATTTGCGCAAAGCAATCTTTGTTTTGCAAGTTGAGGAAGGAATAGCACGTCTCATAGAATGTTTTCAAAACAGATGAGAAAGCTCACTCAGCTATTGTAATCATTTTCTTGTATTCCACCAAGTCCTTCTCATTCCCACACTATCTCATGCTACAAGGATCACCCCTCCCGGCATCTCCGGGGAGGCACCCTTCAATCATGGTTAACAAGTTTTAGTCATTCCGTTGAAGTTATCTATGATCACAGAATCCGTTGCCAAGTCGTCCGTAAACCGTGGACACGGCTTCTCGAGGAGATTTATCCCTGCAGGGGGTACACTTTACCCACACGTACCATCCGACTCTTAACGCCACATGTACGCTCGTCCATGGAGCGCGGCAGAGGGGCTGGCCACGACCTTTACCTTGCTCGACCCTATCCATCAACCCAAACAGGGCCACCCCGTCAACAGGGAGTTGGCCACCTCCTGACGGCACCTGTTCTGTGAGTCGGGAACAAGATCCGTGTACGTCCATCACTTGTCCCGGTCACGCCCTAAGTTTTCTCCAAATCGTTTTCTGACTCACACGCAGATGGAAAGATCAAACTACGTGACTCATGGACGTGGCCAAACAAGTTAGTTAGTCGAGCGCGGTCTGTTAGGCCCCGCGTGTGGTTGCACGCTCAGTCTTGGCTTCGAAGGCGAGAACTCGCTCCTAGGCATGAACAGGACAAAACGCCACAACCCATTGTGGCCTCACATCATGCCAGTGTTTAGTCAAGTTATCAAATATACAAAATCATAACAACCTGACATAAATGATTCACGTACTGACCAGATCATCAACCGGATGGATCAGATCACAACTAAGCATGGCTAAGCAAGACTCACAGGGTTAGCGGAGCGCGCACAAGCAAACCTATAGCTGCTAGGAGCAGGAACAGGATATCTAGGTTATGCAGTATATAGGGAACTCTATCTACTGACATCAAAAAGTTTGGAACCGAATGCAAAGTACGAGATTCAAAACACTTTGAAACCATATGAGCATAAGAGGTTATGCTTGCCTTGGTTATAAGAAAACCAATTGAAATGTCTTCGGGAATAAGTGCTTGACTTGTCGGTTAAGATCAAGTATTCGTCATGGATTGCTGGCCTTCTCTTCGGAGTCACGTTCTACCGAGGGGGAAACAACACCGAAACAAAGAAGAACAATCAACCATGGCATCGATGCAATGCGCAATATGTATGCATGAGCAAGTTAATGCACTGAAATAAAGCCCTAAACATGATCGTTGGGTTGCTAGGGTTCATATGTCAGTTAGGCATTTTTACTGAAAAAGTCCCGAAATAGACCCCGGAGGGGGTTTCGGGTGATTCTGGAAGTGAGTGCAATTTTAAAAGCTCAAATGAGGTTAAAAACATCATAAATAGGTTGTATTTGTCATTTTGAGCAATTTGGCATATAACTTTTAATTTTCTAATTTTTGTGAATAAAAACTTATTTTTCCATTTTAAATGATTAAATAATATTAAATTAAGGTCATTTTTCAACTTTCTCAAAAATGTGTGAAAATAACATATTCTTGTAGAGTTTATTTTTCTGAGCATATTGGTACCTCATTTTTATTTTTCTGAGGTATAAAGAATAGTTAAACTATACAAAATAACACATTTTCTGGAATTACTGGAATTACTAAATAGGGGGAGTTATGACGTCATCAGGATGTCACAGTGACATCACAGTTCTTGGTTCTTCACAGATGGATGAAATTCGACCGAATTTGTGCGGGATTTCAAAATCAAACTATACCACGACATGGAGCAGACCGAGAGGGAACTAGGGGTGGTGGCGGGTGACAGTTTTCTCGCCGGAATCCTCACCGGCGACGAGGATGCGCGGCGGCCGGTGGTGGTCCTCGGTGCCATGCCGAATTAGAGGGAGAGGGAGTGGATGGAGGGGTGCACAAGCACCAGGAGCTCACCGTGAGGCTCATGGGCGGGTCGGGGAAGTGGACGGAGGCCGGTGGCGGCCGGAATCGCCCTCGATGGCCGGCGGCCGGAATCGGTTTCGGCGGCCCGATTAGGCCCCTCCCGGACGTCCTAGCTCGCGTGACACCTTGAGGAGGTAGAGGAGATGATGAGGGAGGTCGTGGCCTTGAACCGACGGGGGGGCCTGTAACGGCGGCGACAGCCGGCGGCCGGCCGGACAGCTAGGGTTCCGACCCGGTTCGGTTCAAGAGAGAAAGGGAGCAACGGAAGAGGATAAAGGAAGGAGGAGGTCGGGGCATCCTCTAGAACCTAAACCACGCCACGGGGGAACAAGCAGTGCGTGGCGAGGCGCCGTCGGCGACCATCTCGCCTACTGTCATGAGGTTGAAGAAGACAAAAGATGATCTTCGGAAAACCCCCTGAAGTTTTGGAGAAATTGCATATTAGCCCTTCTCTTTTATAAAGGAGGACAGGAAACAAAGTTTTGAGGGCCTTTTTGGAAGAATAAAATTTGGCAAAAATTATCTTTGGAAAGCTTATGAAATTTCCAACCTCACCATGTATTGCTTTGGTGAAATTGAAATAATTTTCAGAACAAAATTTTGGAAACCAAAATGAGTACTTTTTGTGAGATTTTCTGAAACCATTTAATTTCATAGTTTAAATTGGTTCAAACCTGATTTGAATTTTTTTTTGTTTGATGCATGTATGAGATGCCAACAACACCACAACCCTAATAGCAAAAATTGGGATGTTACACACGGACGGCTGGATGGTGCTCTGTGCTGCAGAGGTGCCAGAGAAGAAATTCTCTAAGTCTTTTTACTCGGTCGCCGAATAGAAGGCTGGTGTTACTCGGAAGACACAAGACTCAATGTACTTGTCAGAATACCACTCGGAGGTCTTTTACTCGGCATCTTGAGGTTCAAGGGCTATGAGGCAAAGATTGGTTTTAAGCTGGCAGAGCCTAGTGAACGAGTTCGCAAGACTCAACCAGCTTCGGGGACTGCTGTCGGGGGGTTACCCCCGAGTAGGGTAAAGGCAAGTGGTAAAGGCGTCTTACAGAAGAGAGGTTTGGTCGAGTAGCCGACTACCCGGTACTCGCTACCCGGTCGACTGCTACTCGGTCTCACCTCAAGATGACCAGAAGGAGATACCAATCAAGTTCTGTCCTTTCGAGTAGAAGAGTTGGCCCGAGTACAATTGGCGGGAACAATTGGCGGGAACCTACTCGGGCCAGAAAGTCAAAGGAGCCGTTCTGACACAGGATCCCGCGTATCCTGGGTCTGTACTTGGCAGCATTCGAACTACTGTTCATCTAGGACCGGCCTGCCTGACAGTGACAGCATGGACACAGGCCGTGGCAGGATAAGGGGGGCCTACTCTGTGCTTAGGTACAGTGATACCAGTCTGTCCCCTAGTTTTGCCCAACGACTTTCCAGATGAAGCCAAGGTTAGGAACCAAAGCTGTCAGCGGGAACCCGGAAGAAGGACGATGTGCACATTATGTCGACACTTGTCCATGTTTGGACGTATCCGGCTGGGCACCAGGTATATAAGGTGCCCCGCCGCCTCCTGCGTGAGGCATCGCATGCTGGGTCACGCATAAACCCTAGAAACCCTAAGTCCTCGACCTAGTTCCATCCGGAGAGAGGAGAGTGGCTACTTGGTAGCGATATCATTTGTACTGTGGCTACTCGGAGAAACATCATAATACATATAGAAAGGCAGGAGTAGGGGTTTTACCTCCTCACGAGGGCCCTGAACCTGGGTAGATCGTGTTGTTTGCAGTGTTTACTTCGTACCTCACGCGGCTACTCGTCGCGTGATCCCTCCCCGAGCACCTCCAGCGTCCTTCGTCCCCACATCTTTAGCCATCCCATGGCATCTGCCGTGACACCACCACGACATTACATCATGGTGATCGGATTACATAATTCTGACTTATCTTAACACACGGAGCACCAAGTTGTTTGTCCTTTTCTTTCTTAGGATGAATTTTCTTTGGTTTAGCATCTCAATAGTTATAGCCTTGCTGATAACTAAGATCTTTACTTTAAAATTTGAGTTCTTTCAATGGAATGTTCCGCAAAACAACTCATGGATTATCTCCATTTTAAATTACATGACTTTTATTTGTCCAAATATCCATACATGTATACATTAAAATATGTCTACGTACATCCATATTTAGACAAATAAAATTCATGTATTTTGGAACGGGGTTGTATGATATTTTTAGTTTTAGCAGTTTTTCTACTCTCTCACTGCGTGCCCACATGTCAAGATTCCTCATCCTCGCCTCCACCTTTCTCCCCGCCATTTTAATCCGAGTCTGATCGCATATGTGCTCTGCCATCCCGGTTACAGCTTACCGCCCTTAGAGCATGATGCCACTCGTCCCTTCCTGTATGTGACGCCCCGGGATTTTCACTATGCAGATTTCAGCATTTCCCCCAAAATCCACATAATAACCGATTCTAGGTTGCCACTTGTGATAACATTACAACAATTCACGAATATTCCACAACAACATAAGAGATATATACAAGACGACTCAAACGAGTCAAGAATACAACTTATACAATACAAATATCCAAATGACAGCAGAAGAAACAACATAGTGTCCGACTACGGACAAAATACAAATTGGACTAAGAGTCCTGAAGATAACAGATGGCGTCCAATCCCTGCCCAGGCCAAGCCGGAGGGATTCCCAAGCTAACGTCGTCAGACTTCAAACCTGTTGACTGCAATGTGGAATATGCAACCACGAAATGGATTCGTGGGTCAGTACTATTAAGTACTGGCAAGTGGATAAACCATACTCACAAGATACCAGCGTAACCCATCACCACAAGATACAAATACTTTGGGTACAACGGAAAGAAAAGGGGTAGTGCAAAGAAGCTGCAGTGGGCAGCAGCAACAACTAGAGAGACACGCTACAACTCCCGGCTATTAGAGAGGGATAAGAGAGCGCGACAAAACCAACTATAACTACTCACCAAATAATACCCATCCAGTGTTACCCCCTACTAAGGAAGCAACCCAAGGAAACTCACACTGTTGATTAAGGTGACATTCATTTTTATGGTGGAAGTAATCTATATTACTAGTCAAGTTATCATCGTTAAGTGTAAGTTGTCTGAGTACTTGTTAGCCAGCACTTTCACCAAGTCATCCATAACCGCGGACAACACGGCTTCTCGAGAAGATTTAACCCTGCAGGGATGCACCAATTTGGCCGTACACGTAAGAATAACCCGCCAGATGGAAATGCACTTCCACCAAGCGAGGCACTCAACACAACCCAACTCTTCTTCGCATCAAGCCCAAAGAACCACGTGCAATTGAGCGCACGACTAATCGAGCCCCACGAAGAAAAGGGGACCCTCATAGCACTCTAAGAACGTGTCTCCCTAAATGCCGACTACAAAAGTTCCACCCTGGCGCCAAGGGTTCGCACCTGCATATGCATGCGGCAAATGGAAAACCCAAACTAAGTGTGGCGATTTGGACGAGATGCGAATCGAATCAAAGTTGCGGGGGGCGCCCATACACGCTTCCCACATGCGGTTAGCGCGCTCATCATGGATCGGAGGACAAGACCCTTTTCCTAATTAAGTTCGACACTAGCAGGCCTCAAAACCACGCCGGGCCTCCTGCCGGTGCCTTATCATCAAATTATTATTACCCCAAGCATTAACATGTTGTTGATTGAATTGAAACCCAGCTATCAACTAAACAGGTGATAGGATAAAGGACAACAGGACTCGAGCGCAAAGAAACCTAAGCATGCTAGTACGACAGAGGCCAACAAACAACAGGGTTATAGGTGTGGAGGTAAGGCAATATCGTGGCAGCAGGGTAAACATGTGATGGGATCGGAACACAAGCATCGAAAATACTATGCTAGCATAAAGACAACGGAAAGAATCAGTAACAAGTGAGGAAAGGCAACATAGGTAGCAAAGGAGTATACTTGCCTGGAATCCAGCTTGTAGAGGTAGCAGAACTTGTCGTTGCTCACATCATCGCAGCGTCCTATCCGTGAAGAAGCGACGAACTAGAACAAACACCGGATGCAACAATTACTACTATGGCAAAAGATCCAGCATGATCCTATTTTATATGCATGACATGCGAGAATGCAACTTAACCAATTTAAGTGGAACCGGAGTCCCAACAATAAATTTAGAATGTTCAAGTTATTTATCTAACCATCAATATTAAATGTTGTTTAGCATGGAAAACAATTCATCGGTGGACACAAAATTAAATGGAATAGGGCACCAATTTAATTAAATGCCCAACACATTCCATGTTTATTATTTAGGTGGACATGCATAACACTACTAAAATGCAAGATGAGAGATGCAAACATGATCATGGATGGCATATTAATGTTCCTTGCATTTTTCTGATCGAAATAGACATAAATTTTGCATTATTTGGATTAGTAAAACAAAAGTTATAACCATTTGAAAATTGGGGTGTTATTTGTAAAAGGCAGGGACGTGGTCGTGAGGAAAAACAGCAGAGAGGGGCTCCGGTGCAAAATTAGGAAAGCCAGGGGGCTGGATGAAAAGGATCCAGATCCAGATCTGGATCTGGGAGAATCTCACCGACGGACTACCTAGCCAGAGAGGATGACAAGCGGGACCCGGCGCCAGAGTGGCGCTGGCGGTGCACGGTGGATGCCACCATGGCCTCCAGGGTCGCATACAGGTGGACCCAGGCCCGCGCGGAAAAGGAACAAAAAAATTGGAGGCTTTGCCTCGAAAGGGATTCGATCCCTGGTCTCCTGAGCGGAGGACGGAAGCCCAAGCCACCAGGCTATGTTGCGGTTACTGAACCGATACAGATCTGAAAATTTAAGAGGAAAATCGTCGCTTGTTAACTGACGAAATTGAATTTTCTTCAGTGCACGGTACAGTCGGGGAAGAAAGGCAGCAGGCCGCCGGTTCCTTGCGTGTACGAGTGAAAGGGGTTGGTGCTCGTGCGAGTGCTCGTGTGTGGGTGCAGGTGTGTGCTACAGAGGTGCGGTGTGTGGGTGGATCGTGTGCTGCACTGCGGGCATGCACGCAGAGGGTCTCGATGACCATGCGCGAGCTCGCATGGCTCAGCCATGGCAGCAGAGGTGTGGCGAGCGACCCAGCACCGACAAACGTCGATGGAAAAAAGCGGGAAAAGGGGAAACGGGAAGGGCGGCTCACCGGGAGGGTCCTGATGTAGTCGATCGAACTCGAGGATGACCGGCAGCGGCGAATTCCGCCGGCGATGGTGTCTGCTCGGAGAAGAAATAAGAGGACGCCGCCGGCGACGTAGACAGCTTCCGTTAGATTCCTCCCATTCAGAAGAAGGGTACGATTGAGGCGCATCTTATGGGCTAGTCACCTAGCCTCCTGGTGGTCTCCATCGGCGGTGGCGACGTGATGAACTTACGGTTGCGTTTATGGTTTGTGTGCAGAGGAGACAGAGAGAGGGAAAAACGAGGGCGGCGGTGAAAAGAGGGAGAGGGGAGAGGCTAGGGTTTCTCTGGCTTGGAGGAGGGGAAGATAAGGAGGAGAGGAGGGGAGCAGGGCCAGGTGGTAGTGCGGTGGTGGGAAGGAGAAAGCGACAGGAGGGGAGAGGGGGTCACGCTCTCCTCGTGTACGTCCGTACGGAGAAGAAGAGGAGGTGGGCTCGATGCTCATGTGGGTGTCGTAGGTGGCCTGCTGGCTGGGCCTTGGGCCTAGCCAGTTCAGCTGCCTCCACCAAAACGTTTTTCCTTCTTTTGTTTTATTATTTTCAGAAAACAAGGTTTGAGAAAAATAGAGGAGCTCAAACAAAAATAGAATTATTTTTGTGATTAAAATTATTTAGGAACAAAATTCTATGTTGATGAATGAGATGCAATGCATGATGCCATGATGCGAAAAAGAAAACAGACAAACAATTTCTAATTGGGGAAAATCCCTGGGTGTTACAGACGACACCACTAACAAGGGATTGCGCCCCCGCAATCCGCCAACGCAAGAGAGAGGAAGAAGTCGGACGATCGAGTCTTCGTTCACATTGTTGATCTCCTCGACACCACTAACAAGCTTCTCGACACCACTAACAAGGGAATCTTGCTAGGGTTGATGACGATCTTCTCCCACCAGGAATCTTCCGATGATCGAACCTATTAGGTTAAAGGCTCATAAAACGTCCACCCACGTAGAATCCTAGAACTTTGAAAGATAGAGAAGAGAGGAGACTTCAAAACAAATAAGATAGGAGGAGAAGTAGAATAGAGGAAAGGAATAAACAAGAATTCTATCGAGAGGTTTCCAAAAGAGGTGTTGCACAAATAGTTTTTGACACTCTAGAAACACGACCGTTAGAGAGGTTATCCTACAGGCTTTGCGGACCCGTTGCTTCGATAACCATTCTTATCGAGACAACATTGGGAATCGGAACCATGCTCTGATACCATTTGTGACGCCCCGGGATTTTCACTATGCAGATTTCAGCATTTCCGCCAAAATCCACATAATAACCGATTTCAGGTTGCCACTTGTGATAACATTACAACAATTCACGAATATTCCACAACAACATAAGAGATATATACAAGACGACTCAAACGAGTCAAGAATACAACTTATACAGTACAAAGATCCAAATGACAGCGGAAGAAACAACATAGTGTCCGACTACGGACAAAATACAAATTGGACTAAGAGTCCTGAAGATAACAGATGGCGTCCAATCCTTGCCCAGGCCAAACCGGAGGGATTCCCAAGCTAACGTCGTCAGACTTCAAACCTGTTGACTGCAATGTGGAATATGCAACCACGAAATGGATTCGTGGGTCAGTACTATTAAGTACTGGCAAGTGGATGAACCATACTCACAAGATACCAGCGTAACCCATCACCACAAGATACAAATACTTTGGGTACAACGGAAAGAAAAGGGGTAGTGCAAAGAAGCGGCAGCGGCAGCAGCAACAATAAGAGACACGCTACAACTCCCGGCTATTAGAGAGGGATAAGAGAGCGCGACAAAACCAACTATAACTACTCACCAAACAATACCCATCCAGTGTTACCCCCTACTAAGGAACCAACCCAAGGAAACTCACACTGTTGATTAAGGTGACATTCATTTTTATGGTGGAAGTAATCTATATTACTAGTCAAGTTATCATCGTTAAGTGTAAGTTGTCTGAGTACTTGTTAGCCAGCACTTTCACCAAGTCATCCATAACCGCGGACAACACGGCTTCTCGAGAAGATTTAACCCTGCAGGGATGCACCAATTTGGCCGTACACGTAAAAATAACCCGCCAGATGGAAATGCACTTCCACCAAGCAAGGCACTCAACACAACCCAACTCTTCCTCGCATCAAGCCCAAAGAACCACGTGCAATTGAGCGCACGACTAATCGAGCCCCACGAAGAAAAGGGTACCCTCATAGCACTCTAAGAACGTGTCTCCCTAAATGCCGACTACAAAAGTTCCACCCTTGCGCCAAGGGTTCGCACCTGTATATGCATGCGGCAAATGGATAACCCGAACTAAGTGTGGCGATTTGGACGAGATGTGAATCGAATCAAAGTTGCGGGGGGCTCCCATACACGCTTCCCACATGCGGTTAGCGCGCTCATCATGGATCGGAGGACAAGACCCTTTTCCTAATTAAGTTCGACACTAGCTGGCCTCAAAACCACGTCGGGCCTCCTGCCGGTGCCTTATCATCAAATTATTATTACCCCAAGCATTAACATGTTGTTGATTGAATTGAAACCCAACTATCAACTAAACAGGTGATAGGACAAAGGACAACAGGACTCGAGCGCAAACAAACCTAAGCATGCTAGTACGACAGAGGCCAACAAACAACAGGGTTATAGGTGTGGAGGTAAGGCAATATCGTGGCAGCAGGGTAAACATGTGATGGGATCGGAACACAAGCATCGAAAATACTAGGCTAGCATAAAGACAACGGAAATAATCGGTAACAAGTGAGGAAAGGCAACATAGGTAGCAAGTGAGTATACTTGCCTAGAATCCAGCTTGTAGAGGTAGCAGAACTTGTCGTTGCTCACATCATCTCAGCGTCCTATCCGCGAAGAAGCGACGAACTAGAACAAACACCGGATGCAACAATTACTACTACGGCAAAAGATCCAGCATGATCCTATTTTATATGCATGACATGCGAGAATGCAACTTAACCAATTTAAGTGGAACCGGAGTCCCAACAATTAATTTAGAATGTTCAAGTTATTTATCTAACCATCAATATTAAATGTTGTTTAGCATGAAAAACAATTCATAGGTGAGTGACACAAAATTAAATGGAATAGGGCACCAATTTAATTAAATGCCCAACACATTTCATGTTTATTATTTAGGTGGACATGCATAACACTACTAAAATGCAAGATGAGAGATGCAAACATGAGCATGGATGGCATATTAATGTTCCTTGCATTTTTCTGATCGAAATAGACATAAAGTTTGCATTATTTGATTAGTAAAACAAAAGTTATAACCATTTGAAAATTGGGGTGTTATTTGTAAAAGGCAGGGACGTGGTCGTGAGGACAAACAGCAGAGAGGGGCTCCGATGCAAAATTAGGAAAGCCAGGGGGCTGGACGAAAAGGATCTAGATCCAGATCTGGATCTGGGAGAATCTCACCGACGGACTACCTAGCCAGAGAGGATGACAAGCGGGACCCAGCGCCAGAGTGGCGCTGGCGGTGCACGGTGGATGCCACCATGGCCTCCAGGGTCGCATACAGGTGGACCTAGGCCCCGCGCGGAAAAGGAACAAAAAATTTGGAGGCTTTGCCTCGAAAGGGATTCGATCCCTGGTCTCCTGAGCGGAGGACGGAAGCCCAAGCCACCAGGCTATGCTGCGGTTACTGAACCGATACTGATCTGAAAAGTTAAGAGGAAAATCGTCGCTTGTTAACTGACGAAACTGAATTTTCTTCAGTGCACGGTACAGTCAGGGAAGAAAGGCAGCAGGCCGCCGGTTCCTTGCGTGTACGAGTGAAAGGGGTTGGTGCTCGTGCGAGTGCTCGTGTGTGGGTGCAGGTGTGTGCTACAGAGGTGCGGTGTGTGGGTGGATCGTGTGCTGCACTGCGGGCATGCACGCAGAGGGTCTCGATGACCATGCGCGAGCTCGCATGGCTCAGCCATGGCAGCAGAGGTGTGGCGAGCGACTCAGCACGGACAAACGTCGATGGAAAAAAGCGGGAAAAGGGGAAACGGGGACAGTGGCTCACTGGGAGGGTCCTGATGTAGTCGATCGAACTCGAGGATGACCGGCAGCGGCGAATTCCGCCGGCGATGGTGTCTGCTCGGAGAAGAAACAAGAGGACGCCGCCGGCGACGTAGACAGCTTCCGTTAGATTCCTCCCATTCAGAAGAAGGGTACGATTGAGGCGCATCTTATGGGCTAGTCACCTAGCCTCCTGGTGGTCTCCATCGGCGGTGGCGACGTGATGAACTGACGGTTCCGTTTATGGTTTGTGTGCAGAGGAGACAGAGAGAGGGAAAAACGAGGGCGGCGGCGAAAAGAGGGAGAGGGGAGAGGCTAGGGTTTCTCTGGCTTGGAGGAGGGGAAGATAAGGATGAGAGGAGGGGATCAGGGCCAGGTGGTGGTGCGGTGGTGGGAAGGAGAAAGCGACAGGAGGGGAGAGGGGGTCACGCTCTCCTCGTGTACGTCCGTACGGAGAAGAAGAGGAGGTGGGCTCGATGCTCATGTGGGTGTCGTAGGTGGCCTGCTGGCTGGGCCTTGGGCCTAGCCAGTTCAGCTGCCTCCACCAAAACGTTTTTCCTTCTTTTGTTTTATTATTTTCAGAAAACAAGGTTTGAGAAAAATAGAGGAGCTCAAACAAAAATAGAATTATTTTTTTGATTAAAATTATTGAGGAACAAAATTCTATGTTGATGAATGAGATGCAATGCATGATGCCATGATGTGAAAAAGAAAACAGACAAACAATTTCTAATTGGGGAAAATCCCCGGGTGTTACACTGTACGAGATTGACGCTGACGGCAACGCCAAACTTGGAGATGGGACGACATGAACTCGCCGTAGGCCAGGTATTTGTTCGAGAACTGAATTGTTCGATTGAATCTAATGCGGAATATATCAAATCACTTCACTGAAGACATGTACACGGATCACCAAGTTGTTTGTCTTTTTCTTTCTTAGGATGGATTTGCTTTGGTTTAGCCTTTAGCCTTGCTGAAACTAAAATCTTTACTGTTACATTTGAGTTCTTTCTATGAAATGTTCCGCAACATAACTAATGTATTCCATCCGTTCCAAAATACATGATTTTTATTTGTCCAAATATGCATGCATGTATATATTAAAACGTGTCTACATATATCCATATTTAGACAAATAAAATTCATGTATATCGGAACAAAGGGAATACAAAACATTTGTATGCTATTTTCAGTTTTAGCAGTTTTTTAGGTTCTGATAGAATATTAAACACATCCACTCTCCCTTAGGGCATCTCCAACAATGTGCATGTCACTGTAAGATAACATGACAACTCAGCTAAAATTCTACATGGCATAGTAACAAGGTAGCGCGGATGCCAAGATATTTTTTTCTTTGATCCCACTAAATTGACTATTTGATAAAACAGATCGTACTACTTTACCAACAAACCATTGAGATAGTTGTATGTTACTTGTTGGTTAATGAGTTGTACTACTATCATAGTACTTGTTTATCTTACATCCCATTAAAGATGCCTTATAAACCTGCTATTAAACAAATTTCAAAAAAAAACCTGCTATTAAACTAAGGAGTTTTGTCAGAGGTCAACGGGTCTAGGCAGCCGTGTTGATCGATTGAACTGAGAACTTAAATAGCCCCCAACTGGCTGAAATTGGTCACGCGTGACGCAAGCAATGCATGGCTTGGCTGGATCCTATGTGACTCCTTTGTGTACATCCAATTTTCCCAATCAAACCTTCAAGAAGAAAAATCCCAATCACAGAGCACAGTTCTGTTGTACTGCAGCCACGATCTGCTACAAATATCCCTAATTTATCAACCATTATTTCAGCGCCTGTGCATCTCGAGTTACGTTTATTTACTTCCGTCGCCACCTCTTGTTTCTCGTGATTCCTTGTCGCTGGCTGAACAGGAACGTCCTAGCAGTAGCATACGCCAGCCCACCACACCGGATCCAGCGGTTGTTTTCACCAGGAACATTTCTTTCTTTCTCGTCGAGACCAATAAAATAGAAATGCCGTTAAACTAAACGAAACCGACGACCGTGAGACCAAGAAGAAGGAAACCGCGCCGATCGAGCGTCCATAAATAGAAGCCAGTTGTCGTCTTCCAGCTACAACATTCATCCATCGCCCCTCAAAGCAACCGAGCAAGTAGCCTCAAAGCAGCCGAGCTAGGAGAAAGAGGAGAGAGCTTCAGCCTGTCGCTATGTGCTACCAGGTGAAGTGCGGCACATGCAGCAAGTCCACGTGGGCGGGGTGCGGCCGCCACGTGGCATCCGTGCACCGGCAGATCCCCGAGGGCCAGCACTGCGCCTGCCGCGACTGGCCAGGAGTGTCCGCTGCCGGCGGTAAGAAGGGCGCCGTTGGCTCTGGCGCGGAGAAAGGCGCTCTCAGCTCCAGCGACGAGAAGGGCGCTATCGGCTCCGGTGTCGGAGAGCGGGAGGAGTCCACCACCCGCGCCATTCTGTGATGTTGTGGTCAAACGGAATAACATGGCCGTGCCAGGTCGTGGAGTTCTACCTCTCCGACCCGAGTTGCGGTGACGCGTCGCATGTTGTGGCACATTGACTCATGTTCAATATCTCTTTGTATCGATTATTTTTCCTTTTGGATGGATGTATCATGTAATTTGGGGTTGGAATATATGGAAGACTTTAGAATTCTCTTGTGCCGTATTGAGAACATGTAATTGCGGCCCCGGCGAGCCTCCCAACGCTATCCACATGGAGAATGTTGGTTTTGTTTTCTCGCTCGTTTTGTCGTGGTTTTTGTTCCCGACGACCGGTCGAGCTAGCTTGCGATTAAAACCATCGTCTGTCTTTAATGCACTGATATAAAAACTTGGCCATGAAACCCTAGCCGCGGTCAACCCGCGTCCCCGCTTGTGGGCTCTCCCGCTGTTGCCATCACCCGTCCTTTCTCCTCATGTGTCTTCTCGTTACCTCTCCTCACAAATCGCATCTCCTCCACCTAATGACTCGAAAAGTGGAGCCTGGGCTGCAGCGCTGTCCTCATCCTGCTCGGCGCTAGAGGCACGGGCCACATAAACATCTTTTCCGTGGCGCCTCGCCGTCGTCCTCGGTGCATAAAATTTTCATGTCATTACCTTATCCAGGAATTTATGTTTGAGATACATGAAGTTCGAACTTGAATTATGAAATGTCATATGAAGAATTTGATGTAATATTCACTTTGTGTTGTAGTCATCAAAATTTTGAGATAATGATTATGAATGCAAAAAAAACAAGAATAGTAATTCTCATAAATGACATTAAAATGTCATAGAGATCTAGGAAAAGGGAGATGTTCATGTAACTCGAAGATTTCATGTTAAGAGAAGTTAAAGTGATTTTAATCACGGGAACATGAATGTTTCATACTAGAAAAACATATATGAATATATAGTATTCATAAATATAGAGTACGAATAAATGATGATGATGAGTTGAGATCTTGTCATATTAATTGCTTGGTATTATTAATGGATCAAAGTAGCAAAAATAACCGCTAAGAGTAGTCTGAAATATTACATTATGAGTGTTAAGTCGTTCATATTAATGAAATAAGAAGTTATTATTTTTTATTATATAAAGAGAAGTGAATTAAAAGTCTGTGTGAGCTGGATATGATCTTTTAATTCGGCTGCTAAATGGAGAATAGCTTGTAAAAATTAAAGTGTGTTAAATGAAGTGTCCGAAAATGTCTAATTAAATTCAGATTCTATGAGATAGAATAAGGAGTTTAATAAGCATGACTATGATGAGTGTGCTAAGTGCAATCCCCAAAAAAAAAAAATCAAATTGCAAAATGTGAGACAAAGAAATTTGTTTCAAAATAAAGCATGGCGTGACACTATGCAATAAACGTAACCTTCATAGTCATTGGTGAGAAAATAGAATGGGTTGATTTCAAGTCACAAACTTTCTGGTTTGACCAATCATGTTGCCATGAGTGGG
Organism: Alopecurus myosuroides; assembly: GCA_028641055.1. Classification (NCBI taxonomy): domain Eukaryota; kingdom Viridiplantae; phylum Streptophyta; class Magnoliopsida; order Poales; family Poaceae; genus Alopecurus; species Alopecurus myosuroides. Next base: position 87,163 of record JAPCYS010002203.1, read on the forward strand.
CACATAAGAACCGTGAAATTTCTAATGTGCTAAGATTATATAACCAGCCGGTATAAAGGAGAAAAACTTAATTAAAAGTTTTCTCATAAAGATGGTTAATTTTTTGTAATTAAAATTTAAATATTACGGTGAGATGATTCTCACATAATTATTTACGATGGTATACAAATTCTAAAAAAAAACTGAGTGGATTTTGTAAAACTTCAAATAATATTGTGAGATGTTTACTCACATATATATTTGTGGTGGAATTACAAAATAAAATATTTAATGATTTTTAAGTTGGATTATGATTTTTCAATTGATAATATTGTATGTTGTATAATTAGTGTATTATGAGTGGACTCTAGAATCACTAGTAGGAAGGTATCTTTCTATGGAAGGCTTTCTTTGGCGCACCAGAGAAAGGTGCGCCATAGAAATTAAATTTTGTGGCGCACGACAAAACATGCGAAACATAAATGACAAATTTTGTGCCGCACAGGAGAAGGGTGCGCCATAAAAACTGGGTGGTGACGAAAGAGAAACTACACAACTTCTAACCCAAAGCCTCGTGACAGTCACTCCTCTAGACTACCATTGGTCCTATGGTGAAACAAAGAGAAACTACAGAACTTCTAACCAAAGCCTTCAAGAAGGGAATGTCGCATGTGCTTCGTTGATCACGAATCCAACCTAACGTCGACCCAGGATTTTCATCCCCAAAGATGAGCTTCGAGCCACCATCTTCAGCAAGGGCACGACGCAAGCACGCTCAAGATTGCAAACATGTTTCCATTGAAGTGTGCACACTCAAAGTTTAATCATACCATCATCACATGTCCGACCAATGACACATTGCTAACTAGATGCCGCTGGAGAAGAAACTGGAAGCCGATGATGTGCCATACTGCCACACCTCCAGCCACTGTCACACCACCTTCGAAAGAGCGCAATAGGCATGACTTGACACCGCGGAGGAGACGCGTACGTACCACATGCCAAGATTAGGCAAAACATGCGCCTCTGTATGAGCTGTCACATCGCCACCGCCGGTCAGGCATGACTTGACACCTCCCCCGGACCCGTCGTGCGTAGCACCTGCTACGTCGAATCGAACCCGGTCTTGAAGTGGAGGAGGCGTCCCATCGGAAGATCGAGCCATCGATGGTACATGGAGCCTCGATGGTCCCCCCCCCCCCCCCCGGAGCCTCGATGGTACATGGAAGATCTAGCCATCTTGAAGTTTTCTCATAAAAATACATGGAAGATCTAGCCATCGTGGCATCCACATGACCATGGAGACCACCACCGTCGAAAAATCTGGGCCTCCGCCCGATCACCAAACTCTCGTGGTATCATGAGACACCACATCGAGCAGATTGCGGCCAAAACGTTGCCGCTAGACTGACTGCAGGCATACACGCTGTCGTAGCAACGACCGTCGGCAGCCACCGCCTCCCTGCCACACGCTGCTGCAGATCTCGCCCAATAGACCTGATGGCCCAAAGAAACAAGGCCGCCACGCCCTCGGCGCCGCCACCACCGGTCCCTCCAACCGGTGCAACCTCAAAAAACGATGCCCTTGAGAGGACCTGCGACGCGCAAGCGCCGCCATCGTTCGATCCCAAAAGATATCTAAGGTTTCCCCCAGAGTTGCATCGATTCGGAGTGCGAGGACATCCTAAACCTAACCGGAGATCTGCCATGCACGTTGCCGACTCTGCGCGCATGGCGCACCACCGACGATGATTAGATCCACGGCCCAAGATCTCATCGTCGCCGCGAGAAGATCTTGCGCCACCGCCGTTGGTTGCGCGGCCTTTGTCCTGCAGTGTTTTCCGACGGCGGCGTGGAGGATAAGATGGGAAAGGATCAGCCCTAAGATTGGCGGCGGCTGCTGCTCCCGAGTCGCCCTTGGCGGGGATGACGCGGGGCTAAGAGCTTATGTTTGCGAGATGTTTGAAAAGTTTCACGGTATCAAAAAAAAAATTGTCTGCCAATTTGCATGAAGAATGGTGCTTAGTAAACATGGTTGTCTTTTGGATGTCGTGTTTGCCTGCTCTTAGAGCATCTGTAGCGGTGACCGAAAACTAAAAACTAAAAAGTTGGTTTTCAGTTCGCCTTTTCGTCTGTTTAAAGGCTCAAAAACTCCTAGCGCATAGCAGAACTCGAATGGAACTCCTGGCGCAACTGATTGAGTTGCTTCTCCTCTGGAGGCAAAGGAGCGCCACCATCGCGTCCACCTGTTCGTCGTGGGCGAAGTCGTCCTGCGAAACAATGGAGGCGAAGGCCACCGGGTCATGTCCCTTCGAAGGAGGCTTGCGGATGACGAGAGCGCCTCTGCTCGGGTTGCGCATAGGAGCGCGCCCTCTGCCGCCAGTGGAGCTCCCTTCGTCACCGTTGGAGCCCTTCTCACCGCGCGTCCTGCGCGCATGTAAGTCGTTTTTAGGGCAGGCCGGGTTTTCAGTCTATGCTACGACGCGGAAAGTGAGTCCAGCCCCTAAACGCGCTAGAGATGCCCTAAAGCATGATTTTTGACAGGTTCTGCGGGTCTAGCCTCTAGGTCAAAGCACAAGGTTTGACAGATCTCGATGCCGCCCATTTCAATGAATCCGAGAGACCCATTTCAACGAGTTTCGTGATGTCGCACAAGGTCAAAACACGCGCCGTGTTGATCGATTGAACCGAGAATTTAAATAACCTCCAACTAGCTCAAACTGCTAATGGGTGAGGCGAGCAACGAATGGCTTGGCCGGATCCTATGTGACGCCTCTGTTTGTACATCCAATTTTCCCAATCAAACCCTCAAGAAAAAAAATCCCAATCACAGAGCAGTTCCGTTGTACTAGTATAGCCACGACCTGCTAGTAAAAAATCGCTAATTTAACAATCATTATTTCAGCGCTTGTTCATCTCGATTTACTTTTATTTACTCCCGTCGCCACCTCTTGTTTCTTGTGATTCCTTGTCGCTGGCTGAACAGAAGAAACGTGTGAAGGAACGTCCTAGCAATAGCATAGGCCAGCCCGGATCCAACGTTGTTTTCACCAGGAACATTTCTTTCTTTCTTATCGATACCAAGCCCATAGAATAGATGTCAAAGTAAACGAAACAGACCATGAGACCAAGAAGTTGGAAACCGCGGCGATCGAGCGTCGATAAATAGCAGCCAGTTGTCGTCTTCCAGCTACAACATCCATCCATCGCCCCTCGGAGCAACCGAGCAAGCAGCCTCAAAGCAAACAGAGCAAAGAGGAAGAGGAGAGAGCTTCAGCCTGCCGCTATGTGCTACCAGGTGAAGTGCGGGACATGCGGCAAGTCCTCGTGGGCGGGGTGCGGCCGCCACGTGGCGTCGGTGCACCGGCAGATCCCCGAGGGCCAGCACTGCGCCTGCCGCGACTGGCCGGGCGTGTCCGCCGGCGGCGAGAAGGGCGCCGCCGGCTCCGGCGCCGCAGAGGGGGAGGGGTCCTCCACCTGCACTATCCTCTGATATGATCGTGGCAGGGTCAGGCGGAATAACATCGGCCGCGGCCGTGCCAGATCGTTGAGGTCTTCTTACCTCTCCGATCCGAGTCGCGGTGGCACATCCATTCGTCTGCCAGATCTCTTATATCGTGTAATTTTTTTTCTTCTTGATCGATGTATCGTGTAATTTGGGGTTGGAATATATGGAACACTTTGAATTTCTCTTGGGCCGTGTATGTTTCATCGGTGCCGGTGCCGGTGGGGTTTAGAGCGGGCGGGCACGCTGCAACTGCATCGTCCCGCCGCTCGCCAGTTACCACAGATCACAGATGCCCCTGGTTGCAACTTGAGACTTGAGAGAGCAAGCAGACGAATCTCCGGGCTGCGCAGGCGTGACTGGAAATCCCCAGGTGAATCCCCTCCCAGGTTGCAAAACAACATGTTTCAAGTATCAGAAAGTTCGATGCAGCAGCGAAACATGGTATACTACAACAAAGAAGAGAATTAAGAAAATATTTATCCGAATAAACTTCAGTATGTGTGTGTAGAGTAACCTCGGGTGGGTAAACGACAGCCTGCACTTGCAATTGCTAGCACAGCACGTGCTTCCTAAATACGGATGCAAATAAAACTACCCAAGGAACGCATGCATTGACATTCATCTGGTTGCCAAAGTAGGCGCATATCAGTTGAACAACACAAAAGGCAGATATAGACATGTATTGGCTTTCTTTCACAAGAACTGGTTTAACCCAGGTTACACGAAAAGTGGGGGATTTGCATTAGCGTGCAAGGCATCAAGTCATGTGCAGAAACTGAAGAATCAAAACTTTTCTTTCGTATACCAAAACGATCTGACAAGTTGCGCAGGCAATTCATTGAACACACAATTTTACCCTCGCAACTCAACAGGGGATACTCTATATTTGTATATATCTCCGTCTCTCTGTGTCCTATGTGCACAATGTATGAGGTCTGTACATTTACCACCGCGGTTGACCAAGTGGGCTTATGCTGATAAGCCTCTCTTCTGTAGTCTGATTATGAAAGCTAGTGATCTGACTGCACTCCTTAGCCGATCAACCGGGAGACCTTTCAGTGTTGGGTGAGATAAGTCATTTCCTGGTTGATCGGCGCCTTCCTTGCAGCTAGATTCACCTGAGCTGCCACTTCCATCTTCATCTGTACTGCAAGTTTGAATTCCTTCCAAAGGTATGTCATCAGTGTCACCGGACTGGCAGTAAGCAGAACGAAGACCCCGGTGAATGGCATCCATTCTGCCCGATTGCTGATCTTCTCTGTCCATGTCTATCAAAACCTGTGCATGCCCAAGAACAAATAATGCGAAGTGAGAACTATACATAAGAAATTCCATACCAAAGAACTAGTACTACATATGCCTTCCAAAAAGAGCTGTCTGGGGTAGTCGGCACACGAAAAGTCCAAGTTACCTACTCTCAGTTGAGAGCATAAAAATGTAGATCGTCACCAAGATGAATAAAAAGTTTAGCCATGGATCATCTGTATGTTATATATAAAGGTTAAATTCTAAAGACTCTTTAAGGAAATTATACTAACCTGTGCAGGGAAAGTCCTGAATAATGGCAGAAGACGCTTTCTGCAATACTGGTTGAATAAAAGAGTTAGGATGATGAGAGGTACGGTGAAGCCTGCAGCTAGTGGGGATTCTTTAAGGCCAAAGACACTGAGGCAGATGATCTGAGTGAGCACGAGAGAGAATATTGTTGTATTGTATGCAATTGGCCAATACAGACCGCCTGTGTCGTATTTTGTGCAATAGACATTGATGAACTGAAAATGGTAAATTACTAACCCATTAGGTTACGTAGAAGCACAGAGGACATACTAACCCATTATTTTGATGAATTTTGAGTGCCAAGATTTATTAAACACAACAATATTAGTAAAAAAAGTATTTATTTACATATATCGTTAAGTTGATGTGGAAGTTGTGCACCACGGTTATTTTTTTCTACATTCGCCCCTGTTTTGACAAAGTGCCACTATAGGTCATGACATTTAGTGGCACTTTGACAAAGTGCCACTATAGGTCATCTTATTTAGTGGCACTTTGGCAAAATACGACTATAGGTCATGACATTTAGAGGCACTTTGGCAAAATGCCACTATAGATCATGACATTTAGTGGCACTTTGGCAAAGTGCCACTATAGACATATGATTTAGTGGCACTTTGGCAAAGTGCCACAGTAGGCTATACCTATATAGTGGCACTTTGGCAAAGTGCCACAATAGGTCATACATATAGTGGCACTTTGAAAGTGCCCCTACCAAAGTGCCCCTATATATATACCGTGGTGTATTGCGGCCGGCGGGGCTCACCATCCGGACGTCTGGAAAGCTGCGCTAGGCGGTGGCTGCGGCGGCCTTTTTTCCCTCGGCGCTGGCATTAACGCCAGTGTCTTTTTGATGTGCAAAACCATGGCGGAGAAATCTCGGCGTGCTGGACGCCACGATGAAGAACAGAGATGGAGAAGGAAGAGTGAGGCTTCTGTGGCCTGGTTCTTCTGGATTGGATCGAAGCTCACATGCTTTCAGGCGGGAGCGACAGCCCCCCAGCTGGACATCCCTGACAGCAGCGGGACAGGCGGCGGCGGGGAAGACGGTGGCGCAGGCGGTGGCGCAGCGGCACCTCCTGTCGGCGAAGGCGCGGTAGTCCAGCTGGAGTCTGCTGGCGTCGCCGCGCGTGCCTGCGCACATGAAATCCTGGTGCGGCTGCCGGCGGAGCCACCCGTCATCAGCGATTGGACGGCCGCGTCTGGGGCTCAATGTAGCGAGATTCAGGAACTCTCGCTCACATGGCGTTCAACAAGACAGTACCGAGGGCCTTCCCCGCCGCTGCCGACGCCTCCTCGTGTGTGATTGGCCGATGCAGAGAGAGCTAATGTCAAGAATGTTATCCTTTTTTTTTTGAGAATAAGATTACTATATAAAATAGCACACAAGCCGCCTCATTAAAAACCTTCCAATCCCCTCAGGTACCCTGGTAAGGAAAATAGTGTGAAAACTTGCTTCTCAGATAAGAGTTACATCGTTTGCAATTACATGTAAGATACTATCAGGAGGATCACCATGCCAAACCTCATAAGAATCACCACTATCCCTAGTAGCCTCCCTAGGACAGTGCTGGAATCTCACAGTCGTAAAATTCCTGCAGAGAAACGTGCACTCCTCATAAATTGCTGCCACGGAACCAAGAGAATCCCCTTCATTCTGCATAATCTCAATCACCTCCACACAATCTGCTTCGACAATCAACCTGTTGCACCCAATCTGTCCAGCTAAAAGGAGGCCATCTCTCAGTGCGATTGCTTCCGCCGTAGAAGCATCATCAACATATGGTAGACTCCTACGACCACATGCGATAAACGAGCCCAAGTGGTCCCTTAGAATTACTCCCGAACCACCAGACCCCAAGTTTTCCACGAAGGCAGCATCAACGTTCAGCTTAATGAAATCCTCTGTTGGTTTGCACCATCCATGCCTAGTTATCGGGCCTGTTACCTTCTTCTTAGCCCTTGAATAATTGAGAGAAAGGGCGAGGATGGATTGCGCAGAACGTGCCGTGGCCTATAACACCTCACCATGATCGGCCTTGCGTCTCTCCCACCATAAGTACCAGCAGCCAACCGCCAACACATCACAGATACGGGTCTCGGATGATAAAGGGGACGCCTCCGATCGCAGCAACAAACTCTCGAGCATAGTAGAACCCATATGCTCCAACCCTTCGGCCGAAACCAGTAGCTCACGAAATCCTAGAAACTCCCATACTTCTCTTGCTCTTTTGCATTTGAAAAAAGCATGCGCGATACTTCTCACAGGCCTGGTTGCACATAGGACATTGCCCCGATACTTGTATGTGTCGATTAGCCAGAACCCCTTTGCATGGTATAGCCCCAAGCATAGCCCTCCACATATGGATTTTTATCTTTGCCGGAGTACGCAAGGACCAAATAGATTTCCAAATAGAACTAGCCGCCGAAGAACCCAAGATATTCATTCTCCAAAGATTGCAACTGTGTTGTTTATGCCACTCCAAGTGATAACAAGATTTAACCGAGAAAAAACCCCTCCTATCCGGGTGCCACGATATGAAATCCTCCATCATGCCAATCGCGAGTGGAATTCGGAGAATTCTCTCCGCGTCAATATCCCAGAATAGTGTTCTAATTAGCTACTCGTCCCAAACACGATTATCAGTATCAATAAGCTCTGAAACCTTAGTAAAAACAATATTGCCTCTCGTGGTCATAATCTTGCGATTGTGGCTGTTTGGAATCCAACAGTCATTCCAAATATCAATGTTTTCACCATCCCCAACTCTCCATATATGGCCCCTCTTAAAAGATTGAATCCCATGCCAAATGCTCTGCCAAGTAAAGGAGCTAACTTTCTTCAACTCGCAGTTTAGAATATCTCCCGAGGGGAAGTATTTGGAGCGTAGAACTTGAGCGCAAATAGACTCCGGTTCAGAAATTAATCTCCAACATTGTTTTGATAGGAGAGCCATATTAAAGCACTCAAGATCACGGAAACCCATACCACCCTGATTTTTTGGAACACACATTTTCCACCAAGAAAACCAGTGCATATGCTTATGTTGATCATCGTCTCCCCACTAGAATTGGGATATTGCAGATATTATCCCTTTGCAAATCTGTTTGGGAAGTCTAAAAACTGACATTGCATAAACTGGAATAGATTGAATTACCGCTTTGATAAGAACCTCCTTACCACCAAAGGAGAGATGTTTCTCCTTCCATCCGTTAAGAAGTTTAAGAACCCTGTCAATAAGATGTTTGAAACAATCTGTCCTATCAACCCCAACAATTGGGGGCAACCCCAAGTATTTATTAGTGATAGCCTCAGTCATAATATCCAGAATAGAACAAACCTCCACTTTAGTATCCACAGTGGTACATGGGCTGAAGAAAATGCTGGATTTTGCAACACTCACCAGTTGGCCCGAGGCCTGACAATAATCATCCAGTGCACTCTTCAGACTCAATGCATTTAATCTATCAGCTTTCATTAAAATAAGAGAGTCATCAGCAAAAAAGAAGATGTGAAATAGATGGAGCATCCCTGCAGACTTTGACTCCACAAATATTCCCCTGACTCTCATGGAAAGCTAGCAAACTTGTTAGGCCCTCAGCACATAACAAAAAAAGATAAGGTGAAAGAGGATCACCCTGTCTTAACCCTCTGGAAGGAGCAAGTGAGTAGATAAAGAATTATTTAACCTTATCTGATAGCGCACAGAAGAGACACACTCCATAATCAGATCCACCCATCCATGATCAAACCCAAGCTGTAACATGATCTGTTTGAGAAAACTCCATTCCACTCTATCATATGCCTTATGCATATCAAGTTTTACTGCACAATTACCAAAACTTCCAACCCTTCTGTTTTTAATAGCATGAAAACTCTCAAAAGCCACCAAAAAATTATCAGAAATAAGTCTCCCAGGAACAAAGGCACTTTGAAGAGGAGAAACAATATCAGGGAGAAATAACTTGAGCCTCGAAGCCAATAATTTCGAAATCACCTTATAGATCACGTTGCATAAACTTATAGGCCGAAATTGTGATAGGTGCTCAGGACTATTCACCTTGGGAATAAGGACAATGATAGTATCATTCCAACTGTCAGGAATTTTCTTTTGATTTATAGCCAATAAGACTTCATCCGTCAAGTCCTCACCAATAACCGCCCAGAATTTTTTATAGAACACCGCGTGTAATCCATCAGGCCCCGGGGCTTTTAAATCCCCAATGCTAAAGAGGGCCTTTTTCACCTCTTCCCTTGTATAAACAGCCGTCAAAGCATCATTCATCACCGTCGTGACACGCGGGTGTACCTTCTGTATCACTTCGGGGTTAATAGCCTGCACATCAGAAGGAAAGAGGGTAGTAAAATAATCAGATGATAGTGATAACATGTCATTTTCCTCCTCAATCCAATTGCCTTGATCATTCTGAAGCCTTTTTATAGTGTTTTTCCTTCTCCTTGTTGTGGCTGCGTTATGAAAATAAGATGTATTTTGATCTCCCTCTCTAAGCCAATTAATTCTCCCACGTTGGACCCAATATAACTCATCTTTTTCAAGTAACTCCTCAATCTGAATCTGTAGAATGCCCTGTTTTATTAATGAATCGTCGTCCATTGGCCCAGACAAAACCGAGTTCAATTCTTTCTGTAAATCACGGAGTCTGGTTCTAGGCCCCTTCAAAACCTCGCGATCCCAGGCGTGCAAAGACCTGTGGACCTCATCTGTTGCCTCCGTGAGTATAGAGCCCCGCGACTTGGCTCTGTCCCAGGCTGTCTGGACAATCACATCGACGTCCGTTTCCGCCAACTAGCGGGCCTCGAAGCGCTGTGTCTTTACCGAGGAACGGACAGGGCCAGCTGAATGGTAGTCCGTATCCGCCGTGACCGGACGGTGATCAGACCTATTAAACTCATCATTAATCACTGCCATGTTAGGGAATAGTAACAGCAATTCGTCATTCCCAACTGCTCTGTCTAATCTCTCCCTAAGCCTTCCTCGTTTCCAAGTAAAAATCTCACCCTTATACCCAAGATCAGATAGGCCACATTCCTCCAAAACTTGGCGAAAATCTTGCATACATCTTTGAGAGCGTGACACCCCGCCCTCCTTTTCAAAGCCGTACATAATTTCATTGAAGTCACCTCCCAAAAGCCATGGGAGATCGCATAGGTGACTCAATTCCCGAATGTAGTCCCAGGATAAATATTTCCTACTAGCCTCAGGTTCTCCATAAAAACCTGTACACCGCCACGCACCAGGAGCTCCCTCTCCAATTCTAATATCAATGTAATTTGAATGCACAACCTCTGAAGTAACTATGATGTCATCGTGCCAGAACATAACTAACCCACCAGCTCTACCATCACTTTCAAAAATAGCCAACTGATCAAACTTCAACCTTCTCATCAATTTGGTCGCCCTTGGTTTATCAAGATGAGCTTCAGACAAAAATATAATATCAGGCTTGTCCCTCTCCACTACACCATGGAGAGCCCTAACTGCCGAGTTTTTTCTCATCCCTCGGCAATTATAGAATTTGGTTTTCATTGCTCCCGGACGGACCCCTCCAGGGAGCCCGCCGATCCGAGTGATGGGGAGTCAGCTCCAGCCATCTTTGATCTCTTCGATCGCGTTGAGACATTACTAACAGAGGTAAGAAGATCCTCCTCCGCACCAACCGTTGCCAATGCTAAATCCACGTGGTTTAACTCTGCCAACTGTTCATCATCCCCCTCTTTCGCATACATAAGACGCTTCCGTACCGAATTATCCGTTGCATCTATCATCTCATTGTCCGATGGTTTCAGAGGGCTAGTTGCAGTATCCATCAGATTTTCATCCACCAAGTTGTCCTGATCCTTTTGCATGGCATTATGACGCCAGCTTTTCTGAACTCCAGCAACCGGCCAATTGGTCTTCCTCTGTTCGGCGTGTCCCTACCACGCCCGCTGTTAGCGAAACCCCTTCCACCTAGTGGTCCACTCCAAGTATTAGCACTACGGCCATGCCAAGTTTCCCAGTCCGCTTTCAGGAACTCCCCATCCCCCCCCCCCCACTTGAGTTTATCTTCCTCATGTTCCCCCGTGCCACACTCAAGGTGTGTATGACCGAAACATCCACAGGCTGCGCAGAATTTTGGGATTTTTTCATACTTCAATTGGAACACTTCCCGGACACCTCCACGAGAGAGGGAGACAATTCTGGTGAGAACTCTACGGACATCCAGCTTTACCCTTGCTCTGACGAAATTTCCAACTCCCTCCACCGAAGTTTCCACCTTGATCACTGTACCTACTCGTTTTTCGACTAGGTTTTTTATAAGAGAAGGATCACGGTAACCCACTGGAAGTTTGTGGATCTGCACCCAAACCTCTATGTAATTAAGATCAATCAACTCTGCATCTGTTAAGCCATCGTATTCTTCAATTATCACAGCATTTTGGCGGAAGTGCCAAGGGCCTCCCTCCTTCACCTTCAACCAATCACCCAAACAAAAGCATTGGATCGTAAAGAGGTTAGCAGCAAGTGGTGTAAAAATCATCTCCTTCGCAGGGCTCCAGGCTACCCTCATGTGTTGTTCAAACGATTGTGGACTAAATTGATTGCTTGTATGAACCCGGGCCAAGGCAAGCCACTTGACCTCTGTTATCGGATGCTCCAATTCGTCCACAACGAGATCGTTGTAATCATCTTCCTCGATCCCCATGCGGAGAAGGAGATCGTTGATCTTCTCGGTGCCTCCATCCGCCGCACCCGTGCGGCTCGAGCTGCTAGACATCAGCGAGAGGATCCCGTGGTCCAGCAGCACCACGGACCTCGATCTCTGGCTGTTTGGATTGATGAAACAGCGACAGTATCCGTGATCTTCAGCAGCACCACGGAAACACGAGCTCTGGCGATTTGGTTCGATGAGACAACGACGAAATCCCGTGATCTAAATAGCACCACGGGCCAGGAACGGAACCGGCTAGGGGATCCGATCGGAGAAGGCGATCGAATTCCGGTAGGATTAGGACTCCACGACGGAACGGATCCGTCGGGAGGAGTAAACCCTAGTGATTGGCATGAGAGACTTTAGAGCTCCCGGCCGTGCGTGTAGGACAGGAGTCGTACACGAGTACTAATCGAAATCACCATCCATCGAGCAAATTGCGAACCACGACGGTAGCTACGGTTAGAAAAATTATATAATAGAGATAAGTGCCACTATTGGTCATGTCATTTAGTGCCATTTTGGCGAAGTGCCACTATAGGTCATCTTATTTAGTGGCACTTTGGCGAAGTGCCACTATAGGTCATGTCATTTAGTGGCACTTTGGCGCAGGGGCGGATCTAGGTACAGCTAGCCTAGTGCACATGCACTAGGGTCCAAACATTTCGTTAGTGGCGATTATACATGTGCTATTAGCGATGCACTAGGTTTTGACTGGCGTTGGGCGCCAGGGTCGGTTCGTTCGTGGACTTGTGTGACGTGGTGATACACTGATGTGTGCCGATTCGGGTAGGAAGGCTTCGACCTTGTAGACCCGATAGGAAATCCTAAGACAATGTGCCATATATCAATATGTTTGATGTATAAGACGATCACGTGCTGGTACGATTGATCCCATCGGCACATCCTCTCGCCTCTCCTCGCAACACGAACCGCTAGCGACTCAGCGAGGGCAGACGCATGGAGGCTGATTCCGGGGCCTCCACAGATCACTAGGCTATATCTTCAAACTTCCGCGGAAGTCTAGCTATCGTCCCGATCAACAGCCTCCCAAGACTTTCAATTATTGAATCTCATCACAAGACAAAGGTTCCGGGACTAAGACGCCCTAAAATACTCATATGATTTTCTATTGTTTGTACAAGATATAATATTGAAGTGGGGAGTTTAGCTTAATTAATTATTGTTTGTCAAATACAAACACATGTACATAGATCTTGTGAGAAGAAAGTACGAACTGATGGAGACCGTAGTTAATTGGTAAAACACTCTCTAATGCCAAGTAATATATTCAATTATTTTAATTTGTCAGGTAAACTAAAACCATATTGCTAATTTACAGGTTCTGGAGGATCAGCGATGTAGCTTGCCGGCAGTGGCCCCCTCTGACTTGAAGTAAGCTCCGCCATTGTGGAGGATGTGAAGTCGGATGGAGTCATGCCATCATTAGTTTATTCATTTCAGCAATTTGGTAGCATAGGTTGTGTACATTTTATTTTGATGAATTTTGAGTGCCAAGATTTATTAAACACAACAATATTAGTAAAAAAGTATTTATTTACATATATCGTTAAGTTGATGTAGAAGTTGTGCACCACGGTTATTTTTTTCTACATTCGCCCCTGCTTTGACGAAGTGCCACCCGTCATCAGCGACTGGACGGCCGCGTCTGGGGCTCAGTGTAGCGAGATTCAGGAACTCTCGCTCACATGGCGTTCAACAAGACAGTACCGAGGGCCTTCCCCGCCGCTGACGACGCCTCCTCGTGTGTGATTGGCCGATGCAGAGAGAGCTAATGTCAAGAATGTTATCCCTTTTTTATTGAATTTAAGACTGTCATCCTTAATGTCTACTACTCCCTCTTCTGTTATGAAATGTTGGATTTTCTTACCTCTCCGATCCAAGTCGCGGTGGCGCGTAGCTGTGTTGGCACATGGATTCGGTGTGCCATATCTCTTGTATCGCGTAAAATTTTCCTTTTAGACGGATGTATCGTGTAATTTGGGATTGGAATATAAGGAAAGACTTTGAATTTCTATTGGGCCGTATGTGTTTCATCGGTGCCGGTGGGTTTAGAGAGGGCGGTTACGCTGCAACTGCGTCGTTCCGCCGCTCGCCAGTTACCACAGATCAAAGATGCCCCTGGTTGCAACTTGAGAGAGCAAGCAGACGAACCTCCGGGCTGCGCAGGCGTCACTGGAAATCCCGTGGTGAGTGGTGACAACCCTCCCAGGTTGCAAAACGACATGTTTCAAGTATCCGAAAGTTCAGTGCAGCAGCGAAAAATGATATGCAGTTTCAAAAAAAAATGATATGCGAACAAAAAAAAGAATTAAGAAAATATTGATCGGAACAAACTTCAGTAGGTGTATGTGTGTAGAGTAAACCTCCGGTGAGTAACGACAGCCTGAACTTGGCAGCAAACGGAGAAGTAGACAACACTAATACAGTTGCAATCTAAGCATCTATAGCTAGCACGGTCCACATGTCAAGTCAGGAGGTAAAATACCAGCACAACACATGCTTTTTAAACATGGATGCAAATAATGTTTGGTTCATGGTTAAACGGTATTGATAAAAAGACAAAAGCACGTATTCGAGTTGGTGTGGCTGCTATTTTATGGGCTGTTTGGAATTGTAGAAACAGGGTTGTGTTTGACAAAAAGAAGGGCATTCATTTTTTGCAGGTTATCAACATGGTGGTCTCCTATATTCACCTATGGTCCTTCCTGCTACCTGTGGATCAGCGAGGACTTATGGATTCAGTCTGTGCTCGAATGATGGCGGTCGTTCGGGTTATTTACAGCCAGGGTGGGTGGCTTAATGAAAAGCGTTTAGATGCATAACGTTGTAATTTTTCTTTGGCTGGTGTTTATGGCCACTCTGTCGGATCCATGAATTGTAACCTCAAACTAGTACTATTTTTATCTTCATTTTAATAAAAACCAGCCGTGTGCATCGTTTCGATGCAGAGGCTGGGGCCGAGGCTCCCATTTCTAAAAAAAAAGGACCGCATGCACTGACATTCATCTGGTTGCCAAAGTAGGCACATAACAGTTGAACAACACAAAAGGCAGATATAGACATGTATTTCCTTTCTTTCACAAGAACTGGTTTAACCAAGGTTACACGAAAAGTGGGGGATTGCATTAGCATGCAAGGCATGTGCAGAAACTGAAGAATCAAAACTTTTCCTTTGTATGGCCAAAACGATCCGACAAGTTGCGCAGGCAATTCATCTGAACACACAATTTTACCCTCGCAGCTTAACAGGGGATACACTATATTTGTATGTATCTCCGTCTCTCTGTGTCCTATGTGCACAATATATGCAGTCTGTACATTTCCCACCGGGGTTGACCGAGTGGGCTTATGCTGATAAGCCTCTCTTCTGTAGTCTGATCATGAAAGCTAGTGATCTCACCGCACTCCTTAGTCGATCGACCGGGAGACCTTTCAGTGTTGGGTGAGATAAGTCATTTCCTGGTTGATCGGCGCCTTCTTTGCAGCTAGATTCACCTGAGCTGCCACTTCCATCTTCATCTGTACTGCAAGTTTGAATTCCTTCCACAGGTATGTCATCAGTGTCACGGGACTGGCAGTAAGCAGAACGAAGACCCCGGTGAATGGCATCCATTCTGCCCGATTGCTGATCTTCTCTGTCCATGTCTATCAAAACCTGTGCATGTCCAAGAACAAATAATGGGAAGTGAGAACTACACATAAGAAATTCCATATCAAAGAACTAGAACTACATATGCCTTCCAAAGAGAGATGTCTGGGGTAGTCAGACATGAAAGTGCAAGTTACCTACTCTCAGTCAAGAGCATAAAATGTAGATCATCACCAAGATGAATAAAAAGTTTAGCCACAGATCCTCTGTATGTTATATATAAAGGTTAAATTCTAAATACTCTTAAGGAAATTATACTAACCTGTGCAGGGAAAGTCCTGAATAACGGCAGAAGACACTTTCTGCAATACTGGTTGAATAAAAGAGTTAGGATGATGAGAGGTACGGTGAAGCCTGCAGCTACTGGGGATTCTTTAAGGCCAAAGACACTGAGGCAGATGATCTGAGTGAGCACGAGAGAGAATATTGTTGTATTGTATGCAATTGGCCAATACAGACCGCCTGTGTCGTATTGGGATAATTAACAAGGTGCCCTCAGTTGGCACCACGACCTCAGTTTTACCCCTAGCGCCGAATCGACCTCAGTTTTGCCCCTAGTCAGTGCGCAAGGACTCCTTTCGCTGCTCCCACCGTTATTTTCGTCCCCCCGTTAGGATCCTGACCTGTGGGACCCATCATACAACCGTTGGCGCGGCCTGTGGGCCCCAGCAGTTGAGCGTTGGCGCGATTTGTGTGCCCCATCTGTTTACGGTTGGCGCTGCATGTGGGCCCCACCTGTTGACCTTTCCTTGCGGCCCAATGTCACATGAGGCCCAATGTCAACATGTAGACTACACATTATCCATTTATATTTATTAATCACTACATGCAGACTACGCATTATCCATTTATTAAACCATCAAATTATTCGTATTAATAATATAAAATATACTGTGCTCAACTCAAATTTTTTATGTTATCTTAGAAAACATAATGCAGCTCTTTTAGAAAATATTATTCGTTAAAGCACATCAATTATATATAAATTTTGTTTACAATGTGCAGATTTTAAAGCGATGATTAGAAAGGATAAAACTTCTAAACAGTGGGTACATTTGGACAAATATAAGAACATAACTTTATATAGAGGGCTTATATATAATTAAACATACTTAGAAAGGATAACTGGCCCCACTTTACATATATTCAGTGGGGCCCGATAAACATTACATTTAACTAAAAAAAAAAAGGGCTAGCCCTAACTGCTCCCGCTCTGCATGCATGCGGGAGCCCTTCCCGCGCTCCGGCGCCGCCCTACTTCCTCCACTCCGCCGCCCGGATCTCCATCTCCTGCTTGATCCGGGCGCTGCGGTTCTCCGCCCGCATCCTCTCCTCCTGCCTCTCACGGGACCGCTTGATGCTGGCCCGGAAAGCCTTCGCGTCCTCCTTCGCCTCCTTCTTCTCCATCGCCTTCAACTCCTTCTTCTCCAGCCGCTCCAGTCTCTTGAGGCGGAAGTTCGTCTTGGGGGAGATGTCCGACGTCTTGGTGGTGGTGGAAGGGACGGGGCGGTGGACGAAGGGCGGCGTCGGCGATCGCTCCCGATTGGGAGAGTCGTCGACGGGAAGCACGATGGGCAGGACGTCCAACTCCGCCTCGGGCCACTCGGCCTCGTACCAAGGCAGAGCCTTGGGGTGGTTGTCCTCGTCGGAGACCGACTCCGGGCTTGAAGGTAGTGAGTAGGAAGACATTGTGCGTTAGGGCTTGAAGGGAGAGAAGGGCAAATGGCTGGGAGGGATGAGAATATGGAGGACGACTGAAGGAATATTTAAAGACACGATTAGACGTGAATTTATTTGGGTAGATGAAGCAAACTGTGTGAAGACCTTGGACGCAGTGTATTAGAGTAGATGCATGGTCAAAGCGTGTGTAGAACAGGCATAGGCGTAGGCGTAGGCCGGACAGCTATTGATACGGAGTAGTACGAGCGCGTGTGCATTCGTCAGTCGAAGTGATTCGACGTTGCATGCGTGTATTAAAGACGGGAAGAGAAGAAAGTCCAAAGTCTCACGCCAAATCCTGCCACGCTGCATATGCATTGATGCGTATCTTCTGAAAACTAGGCGTGGAGGGCTGCGTCGCTGCAAATGCGACGCGACTCGTGTTTCTGAAACAAGGCGTGCAGGGCTGCTGCAAATGCGACGCGACGTTAACTATTTTCTTCTTCTGCCACGTTTTTTTTTTTTTTTGAAATTTCTTCTTCTGCCACGTTTGTTTACTCTGGAAAAACGAGGCGTGCATGCACCAGGCTGGTGAACGGGGCCGTTACATTGAGACAAAACACCAGTCCATGCACCGCTTCATTTTCGATCGTTTGATCGTAAGGAACGGTGCAGATCGAGTCCATGCATGCAAACTACGGCGGCAACGGCCGGGCTGCAGACGCTGAGACGAGCGCAATCTTGGACATACAAAGCACACAACACACCTATACTAACATGGTATGGCACCCCTAGCTTGTGTTGGGATCCAGACGCTCCGTAGCCCCCCTCCCGGTGAAACCCTAGCCCGGTGGAGAAATACCGGACTTATACGGAAACACGCGGTAACAGCGTCGAAAGGGGTAGCAATGTGGAACTATTTGCTTGGTTGTGCTAGGATAGCCCATAGGAACACAAAACAAAAAAGGTAGAACCCACCTCTTCGGAAGATTCACGGTGTTTGGTCCGATACGGGAGTTTCACCCTGTAATCGCCTACGAGAGAGAAGTGGATGCCGGTGAAGCCGGGTCACACCCCAGAGAGCAATCTTGGACATACAAAGCACACAACACACTTATACTAACATGGTATGGCACCCCCTAGCTTGTGTTGGGATCCAGACGCTCCGTAGCCCCCCCCCGGTGAAACCCTAGCCCCGCTGGAGAAATACCGAACTTATACGGAAACACGCGGTAACAGCGTCGAAAGGGGGTAGCAATGTGGAACTATTTGATTTGTTGTGCTAGGATAGCCCATAGGAACACAAAACAAAAAGGTAGAACCCACCTCTTCGGAAGATTCACGGTGTTTGGTCCGATACGGGAGTTTCACCCTGTAATCGCCTACGAGAGAGAAGTGGATGCCGGTGAAGCAGGGTCACACCCCAGAGAGCAATCTTGGACATACAAAGCACACAACACACTTATACTAACATGGTATGGCACCCCTAGCTTGTGTTGGGATACAGACGCTCTGTAGCCCCCCTCCCGGTGAAACCCTAGCCCGCTGGAGAAATACCGGACTTATACGGAAACACGCGGTAACTGCGTCGAAAGGGGGGTAGCAATGTGGAACTATTTGCTTTGTTGTGCTAGGATAGCCCATAGGAACACAAAACAAAAAGGTAGAACCCACCTCTTCGGAAGATTCACGGTGTTTGGTCCGGTACGGGAGTTTCACCTGTAATCGCCTACGAGAGAGAAGTGGATGCCGGTGAAGCCCGGTCACACCCCAGAGAGCAATCTTGGACATACAAAGCACACAACACACCTATACTAACATGGTATGGCACCCCCTAGCTTGTGTTGGGATCCAGACGCTCCGTAGCCTCCCGTGAAACCCTAGCCCCGCTGGAGAAATACCGGACTTATACGGAAACACGCGGTAACAGCGTCGAAAGGGGGTAGCAATGTGGAACTATTTGCTTGGTTGTGCTAGTATAGCCCATAGGAACACAAAACAAAAAGGTAGAACCCACCTCTTCGGAAGATTCACAATGTTTCCACCTCTTATTCTTTGAAATCTCTAGTCTTGTATTCGAGGAATCTCATTTAGTGATGGATTTCGTTCTAATGTTTATAAATCCTATTTATATTTTTACTAGACTTGTATTAGACCTATATAATGCAATTCCGAAGCCCAAAAATTTATTGGATGAATATTCGTATTTTATTTTCTTTTGAATAATAATGGTTTTAATCGAAAATCGTAAATAAAAAGTTTAAAACATCAAAATGAAAAAATAACTTTGGATCTTTCTTAGTCACATCAAAATGAAGCTTTGGTGAGATTTTGACCTTATTTGAGTTCAAAAGGTTTGAAACTCATCTCATTATCTTGAACTCTCTACTAGACTGTTCAAGATATCATATGTTACACAAGGTTTTTTCGTTCCATTCTTTATAAGACAGGTTTATATTTTTTTCTCGTTACTATATGACATAACACTACTATGTGCGTCGCCAATATATTTTTTCGATTTTTTTTGAATTATTTATGCTCATTTCAAGCTTGGTCAACCCTCTGTTTGACCAGCCGAAAAGCTTCTAGAAGGAAACACAGAGATTCGACCTGGGCTGTTGGATCGACGCCTTCTAGAAGGAATCGTGCATCGGACGGATGCGCTCGCAGCCACAGCGATCCGCGAGACGTTCGTTCTGCGCTCTGATTGGTTGGTACGTTGGCCACAGGGATCGATGGTTCTACATATGATTTCTTTGCTGTTAAGTGTTATAAACCATGTTATTTAAATAAAAATATAATGAAACTTCAGATTTACTACAGAGATGATTTTTATCAGTTTTACATATGATTTTTCTATTAGACCATGTTATTTAAATAAAAAATAGAAAATAGAAGAATTATTCAAAACATAATGAAACTTCAGATTTACACTATACATGTAGAATAGATGTCTAGGAAATTCATTTGGTTGATTTATAAAATATGCCAAAAATGTTGAAGCATAAACGGGGGTATTTACCCTAGCTTCGGACCTCATTTGAAGCACATTTCTCACGAATTGAGCGATGGTTGCAAATGAGCAAAAAATTCAAAACAAATCAAAATGACATGAATCCAACACACAACGTTGTTATATGTGATATAGTTGATCCTCAAATTTCTATGGATAATTTTGGCAAGGTTGAATTTTTCATGAAATTATAAACGGGGGTATTTACCCTAGCTTCGGACCTCATTTGAAGACATTTCTCACGAGAATTGAGCGATGGTTGCAAATGAGCATAAAAAATTCAAAACAAATCAAAATGACATGAATCCAACACACAACGTTGTTATATGTGATATAGTTGATCCTCAAATTTCTATGGATAATTTTGGCAAGGTTGAATTTTTCATGAAATTATAAACGGGGGTATTTACCCTAGCTTCGGACCTCATTTGAAGCACATTTCTCACGAGAATTGAGCGATGGTTGCAAATGAGCATAAAATTCAAAACAAATCAAAATGACATGAATCCAACACAACGTTGTTATATGTGATATAGTTGATCCTCAATTTCTATGGATAATTTTGGCAAGGTTGAATTTTCATGAAATTATAAACGGGGGTATTTACCCTAGCTTCGGACCTCATTTGAAGCACATTTCTCACGAGAATTGAGCGATGGTTGCAAATGAGCATAAAAAATTCAAAAACAAATCAAAATGACATGAATCCAACACACAACGTTGTTATATGTGATATAGTTGATCCTCAAATTTCTATGGATAATTTTGGCAAGGTCGAATTTTTCATGAAATTATAAACGGGGGTATTTACCCTAGCTTCGGACCTCATTTGAAGCACATTTCTCACGAGAATTGAGCGATGGTTGCAAATGAGCATAAAAAATTCAACACATTCAAAATGACATGAATCCAACGCACAACGTTGTTATATGTGATATAGTTGATCCTCAAATTTATTTGCTTAATTTTGGCAAGGTCGAATTTTTCATGAAATTATAAATGGGGGTATTTACCCTTGCTTCGGACCTCATTTGAAGCACATTTCTCACGAGAATTGAGCGATGGTTGCAAATGAGCATAAAAAATTCAAAAAAATTCAAAATGACATGAATCCAACGCACAACGTTGTTATATGTGATTTACCCTAGCTTCAGACCTCATTTGAAGCACATTTGCCCAAAATTTTGGAATGACTTAGTTCAACATGCATCATATACAACATTATTCAAACATTCTTTTCGCTTTTAATCTACATTCTGGCTCGTGATTGCGTTCAGAAATACTCAAAATTAATTAAAAAACGCGAACTCGTTGAAATAGGCTAAAATTCATAGATTCGACGATAGTTTTACAGAAAGACGGCATAATTTAACTAAAAACATTGAAAAAACTTTAAAAAAAAAACTACGGTTGCCGAGTCGTCCTCTACTCCTCTTCCTCGTCGTCCTCATCGCTGTCGTCGTAGGCCAGCATGCTGGAGGGCCCCGCCTCGTGGTCGTTCTTGGCTAAGGGCGATGGGTTCGCCAGCGTAGCGATCGCATGCCGCTCCGCTCTGCTCGGATCCGCAGCCGGTGCAGCTGCGCCTGCTCGGAGGGATGGCGGCGGTCCCGCCTCTCGCTCTGCAGGGCAACCTTGCGCCGGTCTCTCTCGTACAGCGCGACGACCGCCTGCTGCTCATCCGACGCCGCGGTTGCGGCGAGCTCCCGGTAGACCTGGCGCTCCGCCTGCTCCCTCTGGTGGGTCTCCAGGGATGCACGAACAGCGGCAGCCTCGGCCGCTGCCGCCGCCTCCTTTAGCCAGGAGCGGACCGTGTGGAACGCCTCCTCGTTCCGCCATGTTCGAACGAGTGGACGGTGGCGTTCTCCTCGCCGTCATTGTGGCCCCGCGTCGCGGTCGTGGGTCGGCAGTACAACGGCGAGTTGCGCCATGCACGGAGCCGGCGAGGCATCGTCTCGGGGTGTCTGGTGAAGTGCGGCGAGGGCGATGAGAGTTTGTGCGGTGAGGGCGAGTTTGTGCGGTGAGGGCGAGGGGCCTTTTGTAGCCCTGGCGGGTCATTTACTGCGACGCGCGTGCCGTTACTCCGGCAGACTTTGAACAACCAGGGGGCCCACGGTTTTTCCACAAAAAATTCGTGTGGACTATTCAGCGCAGTCAACTAATTGCGCGGTCCCACCTGTAAGCTCCGGATGGTTTCAACGAACTTGGCAGTCCCACCCGGACCCACTTCGCGAAACGGAGGTCTGACTCCTCGGTCCCACTTCGCGAAACGGAGTCGACTCCAAACTTACCGTTCCAGCCTCTCCATAGTAGTTGCGCACAGACTAGGGGCAAAACTGAGGTCGATTCAGCTCTAGGGGTAAAACTGAGTACAAGTGGTCCGCTATGGGCAATTCGATAAATGACCCTCCGTCGTATTTTGTGCAATAGACATTGATGAACTGAAAATGGTACATTGCTAACCCATTAGGTTATGTAGGAGCACAGATGACATACTTCTGCAAATAATTTGTTCTGTAAAAACATATAATTTGCTATCTATGAAAAACAATTTGAACTTTCATGAGATTCAGATGAAATAGCTAAATGATGTGCAATCACAAGGAAGTTGTACATGACCACAGAAAGCATATCCAAAGGAACATATCAAAGATAAAGATTGCATTTTAACATAACAGGAGGCAAACATGTGAGGGTTTAGTACATTCAAATTTTGTGCATTATATATGACAGAATGAACACTATCAGGGTAATAAAAAAAAATTACTTAGGAGGCTAAAGGGCTCGGACAGCTTGTCCCCTAGTCTGGCTTAGTTCTTTGGGTTGAGTTGTACCGTGTGGGTGACCTCCTTGTAGGCTTGCACATAAACTCTCTTTCTATCAATGCATCGCGAAAAAATAAATATTTTCTACTTTATTCATAGTTATGGAACAAATTATGCATGTGGATTTCACATCAGAACTTTGCTTGCAAATAAATTTTAAATTCAAAGATTATATCTAGTTTCTCACCTGATTGCGGTACACAACGTAGGCAAGAAAGAAGTATATCAGCAAAAAGGGCAAGATTAGAGGCGCTAGCACAGAGCATGTGAAGCCCAATAGTCCAAACACCAGAACTTTTGGTAGTTCAGTGTGATAGGGAAATGAGAAAATAAGATCACTATCTTCTTTCTTTCTCAGAATATATTTCCTTACAAAGTTCCAAATAAGACCAAAGAGTTGCATAAGTTCTGATGACAGACTAGCCCATCCTGAAGTCAGAACATAGGTAGTAAAGAAGGTAGCCTGAAATGGAAGTAAAAATATAAGTTTTTATGAAACTGAAATGAGCTCCTGGAGAAACTCAACCCCAAAACAAGCCAAAACACTGTATGTAGCTACTTAAATATTTATATTCTGCGTCTTTATAAGCAGCAAAAAACAAACACGCAATTCACCTGTAAGGGTATTGCTTTAGCAAGCTGCACTGGAATGTCCTTTGGGCTGGATAAGGCATTCAGTTGGCTAATGACAGAACCTGATAGGACATTGAAGAAGAAGACATTCCAAATGGTGAGTATAACTTTACAACAGGCACTTTTCTTCCTTTCACTGTGAGAAATAGGTCCCTCTAACGTCGAAAATAGCATCATGGTTGGGGGGACCGTATATAAAAATATTTGCAAGATGACACTGGGAAGGTATCCAGTTACTAGCTGGGGCATGTATTTCCTGCAAGAGAATAATCATTAAATTTTGATGTAGTGGTGAATATAAGACTGCAATATCCCTACTATTCAGCAGTATCTACAGAATTCACATATCAGTTTGAACCACCGCTATTCAATGCTTTCTAGAGAAAGGGAAGGTCTGGTAAATTAATGTTATCTCGGGTATTAAACTCTAGGTCACCACCTACTACAAATAAAAATTGAAGGCATTTTACATGTAATGCACACTGTATGCAACACAAGTCAAGGAGGAGACCATTGCTGCAGCTACTCCAGATGAGTTAGACTCGCCAGGCGACGCCAGGCGATGCCAGGCGACGCGCCCGGTGGCCTCTTCGTCAGCCCGCCGGGAGGGCGCTTCTGGTCCCTGGCAGGCGAGGTGAGTGATGACGACGGCGAGAGGTCGGCGTCTGCGACAGCTTCGTCGCGGTGGAGCTACCTATGCCGGACTCCCGAGCCATCCTCTTCTAGGGATGGCAGCTCGGGGCGCATGGAAAAACGGGAAGAGAGGCGCAGACTACAGAGATCGGCGGCGTTAGCGCTGCTATCAACGTCGTCTACGCAGGTGAGTTCGAACTCCGGTAATGGTGGCTGGTTGCGGAAGAACCCGACGGTGGAGAGGAAGAAACTGAAGATACCCTCTCTTCCTCCGTCGACGTTCACATTGATGAATGACGAACGTCCTTGGTTTACTGTCCGTCGTTTTCGAGGGAAGATCCGGCACCTCCTTGACGGCGAAACGTCGCCGGCGAGGGGACGTGCGCAGGTGATCCGTGTGGCTCGATTTTCAAACGCTGATCCACAATTTTCGGAAGGTCAAACGGGCCAATTACTCCGAATCAATCTAGGATCGCGAAATAATTTGTTTCCACGTGTGGTTCGCGGAGTGGGCCTAGGCCATCGTCTAATATGGCCGTATAGACGTCTAGGGTTCTCGAAACGTCGAAACCCTTCGTCTGTGTTCTGTCCCATGGCGAATAATGGCGGCGGCGGTGGTTTCTATGGCGACGGCAGGGGAGCCGGCCCTGCCCGTGGAAACGGCGGCCCGCCGAACCGGGGAGGCGCTCCGGGGAGGGGTGGTTTCGCCTTCAACAACTATCAACAAGGGGGGCCGAGTGGTGCTGCGGGTCGTGGTGACCTAGGGCCTGTCAATGGGGGTGATTTTGGAGGTTTTAACGCCGGAGTCGGCTTCAACAGCCAGCAAGGGTATGGTGGCGGAGGAGATCGTCTCCGACGTCCGTATCAGAACGGCAATGGCTATGGGGCGCGCGGTTATTATCGCGGCCGTGCTAACAATTACCGCCCTCGCGGTAGGGGAAGGAGCCCGGTCCAACCTCCTGCTGTCGCTGCTAGTGCCGCCGGGCTCCAAGACGAGACGGTGGCCGCGGTGGTTCGCCAGGTTACAGCTGCACTTCGAGCACAGGGCGTGCCGGCTATGGCGCCCCCTCAGGTTGCTGCACCGACGCCCTCTGGCGGTGTGGAACAGGAGACGGGTGGGGTGCGGCAGCCCGTTGCGACACCGGCGCGGCCGGTTCGGTTGCCGGTGACGGGGGCAGATCATGCTGCCGTGGCGCAACGCGCGGCAGCTGCGCGTGCTGCTGTTCCGGTTGGCTCGCAAAACACGGTAGCTTCACCACAGTTGCAAACGGCGACGGTTAGTGATGCTACATTTGTTCCCCCTGATGATGACTGTGATGATTTAGTTTCAAAAAAACAAAAGAAAGACAAGGCTAAGTGTTTTCAATGTGGTGTGCAGGGACATCTTAGTGTGGATTGCACCGTTGTGGTTTGTGAGTATTGTGAGTGTGCTGGACATGAGCCTGATGATTGTCATCTTTTGACTGCGGCTAAACCGCAGGTGATTACTCATGGTTTTATTGATGAAGCTCTGACATTCTATGAAGCGGTGCCTACTGCGTCGTATAAGCCTAAGATTGATTCTGCTAGGCTTAGTAAACTCACTGTGACAGGTGGATCGCTGTCTGTCGATGAGATAACTGCTCAGTTACGCAGGTTGGTCCCTTCCGATCAGTTTCAGTGGGAGGTAGTGCAAGTTGGGGAGAATGTCTTCAAGGTCTCCTTTCCCACTAGAGCTGAGCTTGACCGTATGATTGTTTTCGGGGCGTTCCATGTCCCTAATAGTAGCTGCGTGCTCACAGTCGAGGCATGGGCGGCGGAGATGAAACCACTATGGTTACTGCCCGAAATTTGGATTCGCATATCTGACATTCCACCAAAGCATAGAGGAGATTTCTTACTTCTTTGGAGTCTTGGGTCTCTATTCGGTAAAACTCTTAAGGTGGATATGAAATTTACTAGAAAACATGGGGTGCTACGGATCTTGGTCGGTTGTATGGATTATACGCTGATTCCTGATAAATGGGCTTTGGTTCTGATGATGAGGCGGATATGGCAATTGATGATAAGGAGAACGATCGTGACGACAAAGATCGTGACACTAATGAGGTTAAGAAGCATGGTTCCGATGGTTCGGCTCAGGGTGATGCAAAAGATTCGACGAAGGAGAGTGGTTCCGATGACACGTCGAAGGATAGCTCCAAGCAGGTCGAGGGGAACGGGAAGAAGACGTTCTCCCCGGGGGTAGTGCTTTCCCCTATGGTTGCCACCTGCTTGCGCGAGGCGCATGCTCAGCTGCGGGCGATTGCTGTCGCTCGGTCCTCGCCGCGGTCATCCGCACCGGCGGAAGTAGCGGCGCCGACGCCTCCTGGTGGCCAGGCCGTGGTCGCAGGAGTGGCCGAAGCTGCTGCTAGGGCGGCCGTCGAGCTGGGCGGGTCTGCTGCTCCGTTGGGGGCAGTGGGCGCCTTGGCCTCTACAGGAGCTACGGTGGGGGTTGCACAGACCCATGCTGTCCCTTCGCCGGTGCGTGAAGGTGTTGGGGCAGCTCGTCGTTCGGTGTCCAGGAACCTCCACGAGGCGTTCTGCGGGGTGGAGTTGAAGCATAACCAGCCAGGCGGGTTGGTTCCTTCTCCGTTGGTGGCTGGGAGTAGCTCACCTCAACCAGGCGGGTTGGGGTTTGCAGCTATACCGGCCACCCCCACTCCCATCCGCCCTTCGACGGCGGAGATTATCGCGTATGGGGGTATTCCAGTGGACAAGGTGGAGGTGCGCTCCAGTGCTCGTCTGCGTGCGAAGCCCGACGCGGATATGCCCCAGGAGCAGCGAGCGATGGCGCTGGCTCATAGGCGGGACTTGGCTTTCGTTGCTGGTACGTCGTCTCCTTCCAAGCTCTCTTTGTTATCTTTCTCGAGTTCGGATATTAAAGCTAGGGCTGATAAATTAGGAGTATCATTAGGTAAAACAAAGTGCAAATTAATTCTTCCATTGCGGTCATGATGGAACAGGAGCATAGTAGGTCTCTAGCGTTTCTTAAAAATAATTTAGATCTAGAGGATCATATTCCGAAATCCAGTATGGTATTTAGAACTGCTTCGAATTTATGTGAGGATCTCCAAGATTCGGAGAATGAGTTAACTGAAGATCAAACGGATCTTTTGGTTGCCTCAAAGACGGTTAAACGTAACCGCGGTAAATTGGGTGCTGGTTTTGCTAAACCTAGACGCAGTGCACGGCTTAAAAAATTTAAAAAGTAAGATGAAAGGATTAATTTGGAATAGCAACGGGTTTGGGGATCATGCGAAACATCAGGCAGTTTCTGAGTTTGTTAAAGAGCATAATCTTGATTTTATTGCTTTGTTAGAAACGGGTAGATCCTCTTTTGCCACTCATTTTCTGGATTTTCTGGCGGGAGGTAGAGATTTCATTTGGTTCTGTATGCCTCCACATGGCCGTTCTGGTGGGATGTTAATTGGTTTCAATAGTGCAAATCTGTCGGCGCAAACCGTTGTGTCGGGGGATTTTTGCGCTAAGTTTCATGTGAAAACTAAACATGACGGCTTCCTATGGGCGTTTGTTGTAGTCTACGGTGCTGCGCAAGAATCTAAGAAACCTGAGTTCTTAGCGGAATTGGTTCGTATTTGTGAAAATGAACCTTTGCCAACTTTGGTTGGAGGGGATTTTAATATCATTAGGAGACAAGAGGAGAAAAGTAATGACAATTTTAATGCTAGGTGGCCGTTTATTTTTAACGCAATAATTGAGAGTTTGGATTTAAAAGAACTCAGATTATCTGGTAGGCAATATACATGGGCTAGTTGGGGGGATAACCCCACTTATGAAAAATTGGATCGGTTCTTAGCTAGCATCGAATGGGAGCAGAAATATCCGCTGGTCACAGTGCATGCTTTGACTCGTACGGGGTCAGATCATACACCATTAATTCTTGATTCCGGTGCCCAATCACATCATGGAAATAAGTCGCACTTCTCGTTCGAATTATCATGGATGCGCCATGATGGTTTTTATGAGTTAGTGAAATCTGAGTGGATGTCGGTTTCGGTAGGTTCCACACCGGTGGAACGTTGGCAAAATAAAATTAGGCATCTACGACAGTTTCTACGTGGGTGGGCGAAAAATCTTAGTGGTCAATATAAAATGCTTAAAGATAAGTTAACTCTGTTAATTGATCAACTTGACATCAAAGCTGAGTCCACCCTTTTGACTGTGGCCGAGCGGGCTGCAAAAAAGGAGGCGGATGAGCGTCTTAACAAGTTAAAACGGGATGAAGAATCTAAGTGGGCTCAACGGGCAAAAGTAAAGTATATTCAAGAAGGGGGGAATAATACACGGTATTTCCATTTGATCGCAAATGGGAGACACAGAAAGAAGCGAATATTTCAGTTAGAACAGGAGGAAGGTACTATTGTAGGAGAAGCAAATCTGCGGGTTTTCATCTCCGAATATTATAAAAAATTATTTGGGGCACCGGCTCCAAGTTTTGTGACTCTGGATGAAAACAGGATTGGGGATATGCCCCAGATTTCTGCTGAGGAAAATAATATTCTTACATCCCCCTTCTCGGAGGAGGAGGTATTTCAGGCGATTACGCAAATGGAACACAATAAGGCTCCAGGACCAGACGGGTTTCCTGCTGAGTTTTATCAGAAATTTTGGGGAGTTATTAAAGTAGACTTGATGGACATGTTTGCTCAGTTGTTCACAGGGCAATTACAATTATTTAGACTCAATTTTGGGATCATTACGTTGTTACCCAAAAAAGAGGACGCTAGCCGTATTGAACAATATCGTCCCATTTGTCTGTTAAATGTTAGCTTCAAAGTGTTCACTAAAGTAGGCACGAATCGGGTGACTTCTATTGCGAGTAGGGTTATTAAGCCAACTCAATCAGCTTTCTTACCTGGTAGAAATATACTTGAGGGGGTGGTGGTGCTGCATGAAACTATTCACGAGATGCATAGGAAAAAATTAGATGGGGTGCTTTTTAAAATTGACTTTGAGAAAGCGTATGACAAGGTTAATTGGGATTTTTTGCAACAAGTTTTGCGTATGAAAGGTTTTTCGCCGGTGTGGTGCGATTGGGTTGCTCGTTTCGTACAAGGTGGTAGTGTTGGGGTTAAAGTTAATGATGATATTGGACATTACTTTCAAACTTTAAAAGGATTAAGGCAAGGAGATCCTTTATCACCTATCCTCTTTAACCTGGTGGTTGATCTTTTAGCTATACTCATCGAGCGTGCTAAGGAGGATGGTCAGGTTGGTGGGTTGATTCCTAATCTGGTCGAGGGGGGAGTCTCTATTCTTCAGTACGCTGACGATACGATTCTTTTCCTTGAACATGATTTAGATAAAGCGTTGAGTATGAAACTCATTCTTGCGTTGTTTGAGCAATTATCAGGGCTTAAAATCAATTATCATAAGAGTGAGATTTATTGTTTTGGGAGGGCTAAGGATATCCAGGATGATTACCGACAGGTTTTTTGTTGTGAGGTCGGACAAATGCCGTTTAAATATCTTGGAATTCCAATTCATCATAGAAAATTATTAAACAAGGAGTGGAAACCCGTTGAGGATAGGTTTGATAAGAAATTGAGTTCTTGGGCGGGCAAGTTACTTTCGTATGGGGATCGCCTCATCCTAATTAACTCTGTCCTCACAAGTTTACCAATGTTCCTTCTTTCCTTTTTTGAAATTCCGGTGGGAGTGAGGAAGAGACTAGATTTTTATAGGTCCAGATTCTTTTGGCAGAGTGATTCCAAAAAGCGAAAATACCGGCTTACAAAGTGGAATATTGTCTGTCGTCCTAAGGACCAAGGGGGTTTGGGCATTGAGGTGTTGCAAATTAAAAATATGTGCTTGCTAAGTAAGTGGCTGTTCAAGATTATTAACGAGGAGGGGGTTTGGCAAGAGTTGCTTTCTAATAAGTATTTAGGGGATAAAACGTTATCTCAAGTGAAAGCAAAACCAACAGATTCTCCCTTTTGGAAAGGGATAATGAAAGTAAAGCAGGAATTTTTCTCTCGTGGGCATTTTTCGGTAGGAAATGGGTTGCAAGTTCGGTTCTGGGAAGACTCGTGGTTAGGTGACGAATCGTTGTCACAATCGTACCCATCGTTATATAATATCGTGGTTCATAAGAATGTTACGGTGGCTAATGTGTTAGCCCATATTCCGTTGAACATCCAGTTTAGGAGAAGTCTCACTGGGGACAGAAGAATGGCTTGGTTACAGTTGGTTGAAAGACTGATGAGTGTGTCTCTTAACGAAGAGGCAGATTCGTTTCGTTGGAAATTGACGTTAGATGGCTCTTTCTCTGTAAGATCATATTATGCTGATTTGCTACATGGTTCCACGATATTTTTGCGAAAATATTTGTGGAAATTAAAGGTTCCTTTAAAAATTAAAATTTTTCTGTGGTTCCTTAACAGGAAAGTTATTTTAACAAAAGATAATTTGATGAAGAGAAATTGGACTGGTTGTAAAAAATGCGTTTTTTGCGACTCTGATGAGTCTATTGAGCAT
Organism: Alopecurus myosuroides; assembly: GCA_028641055.1. Taxonomy (NCBI): domain Eukaryota; kingdom Viridiplantae; phylum Streptophyta; class Magnoliopsida; order Poales; family Poaceae; genus Alopecurus; species Alopecurus myosuroides. The sequence continues at coordinate 117,873 of JAPCYS010002203.1, forward strand.
CTATTCATTCATTGCCCCTTCACTCGTGATTTTTGGCGTCTTATTCATTTCACTTTCAGCATTTATCCTCCAACTAGCATTGCGAATATGTTCGGTAGTTGGCTAAATGGCATAGATAAAAAAACTAAAGCACGCAACCGTGTTGGTGTGGCGGCTTTTATTTGGACAATATGGAACAGCCGGAATGATTTGGTTTTTAACAGGTTTTTAACAAAACAAACAATGTTCATTTCTTGCAGGTTGTAAACAAGGCGGTCTATTCTATTCAGACATGGTCTTTCCTCCTACCTATGGATCAGAGAGGACCTATGGATACAGGTTGTGTCCGGCTGTTGGCGGTCGTGCGGGCTATCTACAGCCGGGGTGGGTGGCTTAATACAAGACGTCTTCATGCGTAGACTTGTTCGTCTTATTTTCGAGTGGCTAGTCTTTGTGGCCACCTTATGTGATCCGTGATCGTTAACTACTTTGAACTGAGGATTTTTTGGTTATTAATAAAGATCCGGCTGTGTGCATCAATTTGATGCAGAGGCCGGGGCAGACGCTCCCATTTCTAAAAAAAAGATGAGTTAGACCTTGATTTGATAATAACACGTGAGTTCTAAGCATTACGATTACTTACCCTTTCAATATTCCTTTCAGGAAAGGGAGCCTTTGCTGCAGTGTTTCTAACTGACTTAGACCTTGTATAACTGTCACGGGTGCAAGAAAAATGACCATAAAAACAATAGAACCCAGAAGTGTTGCTATGCGGCGAATCCAATGCTGCTTGTACGGTAACCAAAGATTCGACCAATACATGTCGTCACGTTCTGGGGCCAGACTGGTGACCCATTTCATAGGGTTGGATGTCTGGACAATTTCAGATACAATTAACGCTGCATACCGAGTTTTGAAAAATACAAAGGCAGCAGCACATTCCTGTATTCGGTTAGTACAACCAAATTAATACAGCACATTAGAACATGTAGTAATGATAATTGTAAGAAAAGGAACCAAATGATTGCTAGTTGACCTCATCAGTTAAGTTCAAGTCTGAATCTTTCGCACAAGGATTTTCCCTCTCTTGCTCTTCAATAGGCAACAGCTGGAACGAATTTGATGACACTCCACAAAGACAGCATTGATATGTAACGGATCTGCATGTCTGATCAACAGCACTACCCTTGAAATGCCTGAACTTCCTATAAGCCTTCTTTGCACCCATATGAAAAGTAAGGACGAAATTACCACTACAAACAGGTACTACCATGTGAGCATGCCTAGAGGGTATTGATTAAAATATCTGAAAATATGGAAATAAGCATGGGAGCAAAGGAATGATCCTGCATCATAAAAGCAGATGTTTCATCTGTAATGTTATTGAATTACCCAACAACAGCTATACATTTACAAGGCCACGATTGGATGACTGTTTATTAGGCAAAATAGGGGTATATTTCTACGGACCTACTGAGGCGCTGGGAAAAATACGTTGCGCCCGGCCGGTTAGGATACGGCTCGGTAATTCCTCCCGACATTCCAAGCGAGGCCTAAAACATTTAAGGAATATGTTCCAAGTTACAGTTCAGTATATTGTATTGAACAGCTGCAATACAGCCTACAAAGTTTTCGCACAAAAGCTCCATTATTTCCCATGTTACGACTCAAGAGAGATGCTAATAGGCAGCGTATGAATGTGCTAGGCAAGCCATAGCAATATGCGCAGATGGTGATGATCAAACAGCGCACAGACCTCACGTTAGCAGTGCTTTATGCTGATTCTAGTCCTGCTTTATCTTGTTCAATAAAGGCAGTTTGCTATTTGTGTTGCTCTAAACATCTAAAAAAATATGCATGTTACAAAATACCATTAGCGTCATACTGACAAGTAGTCACATCCTGACTCTCCTGGTCCCAAAAAAAAATGCAGGGGGAGACGTGACTTTGTTTCATAGACAACAGTGCTTCAAAACCACAGGCACAACCATTACAAGTCGTTAACGTGTGCGCCAACATGGGCTTGTTCACACTTTTTTATTAATTATAGATTGGTGATATGTTTTGTTTGTGTTTCCCATTGTTAATTATCGACTTGCCCAGAGGAAAATATGAAGTTATATTATTTTAATTTCAAGCTTTCGATGACATTACACATGTATTTAGGGTTTCCAACAGTGCACTTAGAATTCTGATTCCTAAGCCATCGGTTTTTATTATTCTTCGACTTTTGTAAACTTGGAATAAATTAACATTTACTCTATCCTACAACATGACTTCTGCATTAAATTATTTTTTGTTTTAATATGGACATATATATATATATCACACTGTACTTAATGTTTGGTGGAGTTGCGTTCGTGTAAAATCTTGCATCCATGCAAAGTTCCAGTTTGAAACGAAATGAAGAGATGCATAGTTCTGTTGTCGTGAGTTTTGGTTTCAAAACAAATATAATACCAACATACTGTATCATGTCATAATTAATATTATGTTATAAATGTAATTTAGGTGTAGAATCAGCAAAAAATATAGTTGATTTGATCACATAAACATTAGTAATTAACTAACGCTAAATAGTCTCTCGTAATTATAAGGAACAACATAAATATGATTGTTCAAACATGATAGCCAACACACAAATTTCAATCATTTGTTCTTTTATAAGGAAATTTTGTACCAATTTGTATTATTGTAACATGTGACATAGAGCACTATTCCAAGTTAGACATTTTCTCTTATCAATTTCTTACCACGATGTTCACAACATCAAATGAGTTTATTCGTTCCAAGAGGAGAAGCAGTATGTACTCTACTAAATTGAACCAAGCAACCATTTGTAAGGAATAGCTTAATTTTTTAGGTATGCTAGTAAAATAGCGGAGCATGAAGCATCTACCAAAGGAAGATTAGCACTGAGTGGGCACAAACTTTTTCAAAAGGGTAAGAAAATATAGAGACATGAACAATTAGTTTTGTGTAAGCCACATGAGAAGGCGATTTAAATAGAATACATTAAGCATGGTCAATTATGTAGGAAATAATCTGCCAAGGTAAACGCATTATCGTGTAGTACCGCTAGTGCGATGGTTAGGTATCTACTCAATATTCCTGAAAAAAAAATTGTCAATGAAATCGTTTGCTTCACTCTGAACAATTGCATTTTAGTTCACAATGTATATATATAGCACCATATGTTGGAGAACTCATGTTAGGTAACATACTAACATGAAGTAAGTTGGACTTAATTGCAACAATATTAATCAAATTGTAGGATAAATTTATATATATGTAAATATTCTGATTTTAAATCTTAAGGAAATATGGATGTATCTACAATTAGCGTACTTGATAAAAAAAAAATCTGTACTGGTTTGATACAAATATTGTTATTTACCCACCGGACATTCTTCAAGTTAGTCCTATCAAATCAGAGGGCTAATATCAATGGACTGATATTTACCTTAAACCAGCAAGAAAAAACACAAGTGAAAATAGGGTACATATTTATTTCATGATTGTTCTGCAAGTGAACAGAAAAATGAAATATCTGCAATTAATGTAATGGCTAGACAAAGTCCATTACTACTTCAACCTTCAAATAATGGAAACAGGCACAAAAACCTGGACCTTATTAGTTTAGTTTAATTATCACTTTCAGATTCGATGTCTGATACTGAAGAACCATGCCTGGATATATATAGAAAACAAATTACTGCCCGATGTGCATTACAAGTACAGGCCTAGCACATGTCGCCGATGGTTTGCGTACGCATGGCATATTCATTCAGCATTCGGATGCACAACAAATAACACATACGAAGGGAACACACAAGAGATTGAAGTCAGTTGTACAACCAATTATTTTCGAATAACTCTCTTGTCCAACATGGCAAAGAAAACACAGATAAGATTGACGTCGGCTGTACATTCAATTCTTTTCAAATAACTCTCCTGTCCAACATGGCGTGTATGGAAAAGAATGTTCTACGCCCCGCATAAGCAGATGACCCAGGTCTTGTACTTTGCGGCTACTAAGATCATAAGCAACCGCTCTTACTTCCGATACCCACAAGAAGACGATCTCTTTAAATGGATGAAATCCGAGGAAATCAATATGTCCCTCGACACATTCTTCGGTCTGACATTCAACCTTATCTTGGGTGTCAAGGATAAAACTACCATTATCGAAGTCCCATTCAGAGTTATCTTCCACTGGTGCTTCCTTAATGTTAGATCCGCGGTAACCTCTATGTAAGATCCACGGTCCCATGTTTTCATGATCAATATAGACCCAAGAAAACTTCTCCATCAGTGGTAGAAGACTAGCGTCAACCTTCACCGTCCACTCCATTTTAGCAGTAAGCAACCACACCTGAAGTTGGCTCCGCGTGACAAAAAAAGCGCCATAAACCCCCTTCTTTGATTTTCCCAGAAAAAGATGAAACGTGTCTAGCGGCGGCGGTTTAATCACTTCATACGCACCGTCCGACAAGGTTATGCTGCAAATGCCAAATTAATGGATAAAGATAGTAGAGTGAGTTTCAGCTTACAAAATCTAAGTTATATAAAATCAAATTAACCCAGTAAAAGAGAACATGGATATGCATGTTTAAGGAGTGAATTACTGGATCGGTACAGTACCGCATGTGGTGTCGTTTTGACAGTGCACATAAAGGTCTCCTTTCCAGTAGACGACATATCGTCGCCTTGGTAGCCACTCTGACTGCATGTTGGCAATAATGGTCCCCGGAGGCTCGCCTCTCCGGACCAGCAACCTCTCCTCCCATCTCCACGTCTTTGATGAGAAGACACGTATCGCGTATGGAGAAGGTGGCCACTCCGATTCGCCGGTGAACATTGTCGTGTTTACCAGCACCGGAGGAACACGAAGAAGAAGAAGTACCTCAAAGTGCGGCGACAGGGTGGGGTCAAAAGCAAGGCACGTCTGGTCGTAGAAGTCCTCCATCCCGGCGGGCAAGGGCGGGGGCGGAGGGAGACGTGCGGAACGCCGTGTAGCCGGATTGACCACCACGAGATTCCAAAGCAAGAGAAGACCGTTGCAATGATCCTCGACATCCAGAGCATCATGCTCCCATTCCGTCTTCACGTACCCGAACTTCGTGGCAGCGATCTTGCGCTCGTCATCGGGTTGCGAAGAAGATGGTAGTTCCGAGGGTACCTCCATGAGGAACATCCCGTAGAGCGAGAGCGGGAGGAGATCCGTCCGCAGCAGGCGGCGGTCGTCGATCACGGCGCACCAGCCTTTGCAGACACAACGGGACGTGGCGAGGCTGCGGGGGGCGAGACGGCGGAGGACGCAAGCGATGATATCGTCAGGTATCAGATGCGCCGCCACCTGGTCCATGGTCGGCCGCCGCTCTACCACGGAGATTTAGTATGGAGGAGATGTGATCCACGCAGATTGGTCATTGATGAAGGCCAGTGTTAGCTGTTGTAGTAGTATATGTAGACGACAGGGAATTCCGTTTGGTTTTAGATACGAGTTCTTCTTCTTTACCTATCTACTATACCTTTCTTTCTTCCTCCCTTTTTTCGTGCGTTTTCGTCCATCCAATGTTTACGTTTTCGTCCGTCAGTATTTACGTTTTCCTCGCTATTCTGTTCCGTCAGCTGCCTTCTCCGCCGCATCTCGAGAGAGCAGAGACCACAGAGAGGAGAGGTGTCCATGAGCCCGTGAGGAGCAGCCGGCCTGAGTAATTCACAAAGGTAGGGATTGATTCCCTTGCACGTGGCGCGGTACATGGGTCGTATCTATGGCGAGGTAACGAGGAGGCCGACTGTCAGAGCAGCAGGAGAAAGGAGTCAGCCCACGCCGTGCACTCGTCGTCAACCGTGCCGATGGGTGGAGAACACCTTGCCTGAAGGAGGCGGACGCACCACTGCCAACAAGCGGGCGAGAGCAGCACCAGGCTGGATCTTGGCGCCCATGTCCGCTCCTTAGATTGGCGCTGGCCTGACCATTGTCGGCACGCCATCTCCACCTCGCCTTGAGTCACCTTTGGCATGGCGTCCTTCTCCCATCTGGCGAGCTCCCTCGCTAGTCGCTACAATGCCCAGGGTCGCACCGCCGTGTTGTTGCTGCCCTAGCCCCCCGGCAACAAATTCATTTGTCGTCCGGGCCTTCCATGATCTTTGCAATTTATTCTCTGTTGTTGGCTTTTTGTTTATTGCTTTGGTTCTTTCTGCCCTTTAAGGAATGATGAAAAACGCATGATTTATCGAGTTGATGTGATGATAACTGTCATAATTGAAAATCAACTTTTGTGCTGACCAAAATTACAGCCTACATTTATCTGACCAACTCCTGGATCTTGCTCAACTGATATGCGGTTAGTTCCCTGTCATCAACGGCTGGTTTGTTTAGGATCGATCCCTTTTCGCTTTAGCTTCAGAACTGGTTTCTCTGTGCTCCATGTACAGCGCCGAGGAGAACCGGACGACTGTCGTGCTGGCAGGAGCTGAATTCTTGATTAGCTTAGCCATTACATTCTAATTTTGCTTTTGTTTGCCGATGCTAAAGTTTGACGTGAGCACATGGTGCAGTCAAGCAACACTCCTATTTTTCTTTCATACACGTGTTACTGCAAGACCATCGCAAACCATTATAATATTTATCCTACTTTCACTTTTTATTGCTTCGAGAATCACTACACGCATTTGTTCCTCTCTTGCATTTATCCCAGTTCTAAGTCGTGACTGCATAAATAGGAGGATTCCCGCACATATGTGAGTTGAATCTTAAGTGGGAACGTGTCGCTAATTCCTCGACTCTCATTTATGCACTTAATTTATGGCGTCTTATAGGTACTTCCACGTACCTGATGTTGCAGTTGCTACAGGCCTACAGCTAACACCTGAAGTGTGTGTGTGTGTGTGTGGGTGTGGGTGGGGGGGGGGGGGGGGGGATTTGTTTTCCTGAGTAAAATGCATCTATTTTCTGAGAGATACCGAAGTTTCTGCTTCTAACATCTATTTTCTGTAAGCAACATGTAAGTCCGATTTTCCAATATATTTGCATTTGTTGTTTTGTGAGAGTCTAGGGTTTGAATAATTTTTGTATTTCCAAATATGAGTTGTTTTATTACCAGATGTACTATCGAAAGACATGGGGCAAGATCATAATATAAGTAACAAGAAGATATTAGGTGTGTCATGGTCTCCTCCGATTGGTCACACGGAGGGCACCTCGGCGCATGGGGGAGGCCATGAAGGGCAAGCCTCTCCCTTGTCCAACATCTGTCTAAGCAGGCGAGCCAGATGTAGAACTTCACCCTGAGTGGGGCCCAAGACTTCCAGATTAGCCTCCAGGACCCCGAACCAATCGAGCCCACAAACAGACTGTTGTAGCACGAACCGGAGGAGTATTGCTCATCCGAGGTCCAGCGCCAAACCAACCTATCTGGTTTCGTCGTCAGCTGAACCGCACGCAGCCGGTCCCAGAGTTGGACATACTGCCAGAGCGCTAGGCGGCTCAGCGCACCGGTAATGTCCGCGATCCGTTGGCGCTCGACGAGCGTCTGTCGGACCGTGCGTCGCCTTCTCCTACGCTTTGGGATCGTTGCATAGAGCTCGGGCGCCACCTCTTTGATCGTCTTCCCCTCCAGCCACCGGTCCTCCCAATACAGGGCCGAGGTCCCATCGCCAACCACCATGTAAGTGGATGCGTCAAAGATGCCTCGTTCCTGTTTGGAGAACTGCATATCCAGCCCCCTCCAGGGGTGTATGGGATCAGTACGCATCCTACATAGCCATCTCACCCTGAGGCTGATGGAGTTGCGGGCCAAATCCGGCACCCCCAAACCATCGTACTGCAGCGGACGGCACACCCTAGACCAGTTCACGTGGCAATTTCCCCTATTCGCGTCCCCTCGGCCTGCCAAGAGGAACCCGCGCAATATTTTGTTCACATGTTTAAGCACCCTTTTATTGAGGCTGAGCATGATAAGCTTGTGTACGAAATCGCAACCAACACCGCGCGTACCATAGTTAGGCGGACAGCCTTAGGCATTATGGATGCCTTCCACGTCGGCAACTTTCCCGTGAGTCGATCAACCAAGGGCTGAAGTGCCTCCCCCGAAAGGCGTCCGGTCAATAGGGGGATCCCTAGGTATCTGATCGGGAGGGGCGCGAGTTGACAGCCCATAACCGTAGCCGTCCCGACAGCCTCAACGTCGGAGCAGGCGGTCGGAGAAACCGAGCACTTCGTGAAGTTCGTGTGCAGGCCCAAAGCCTGACCAAAGAGCTCTAAAATTGCCCGAACGGCTTGTGGCTCCGGTTCATCCGGGTGGCAGAAAACAACCACGTCGTCGGCATACATCGTTACCGATGTTACCAAATTTTGGCACGCCAGTCGCCGAATGATAACCATCTCAATGGCCTTAGCCAGCAGCCACCAGCACAAACAGCGTCGGTGATAGGGGGTCACCCTGTCTCAAGCACCTCATGTGCCTGATCGGAGGGCCTGGCTCGCCGTTGAGCAACACCCTTGTGTTGGCTGTGGACAGGAGGATCGTGACCAACTCCCGAAATCTTGGTCCAAAGCCCAGCTTACGGAGGATCTCAAAGAGAGAACCCCATGAGACCGAGTCGAAATCCTTAGCGATTTCCAACTTAAACATCACCCATGCCTCCTTCAACCTGTGCAGGAGCCTAGGAGTTTGCTGCACAAGTATGAAGTTGTCGTGGATGCAGCGCTTCGATCGAGACACGTATCCACAACTTAATTGGAGGCTCTCGATTTCACCACAATCTTGGATCACACATCCACAACTTAATTGGAGGCTCCCACGAACACCACAAGTCGTTTAGGATCCAAGACCCAAGAGTAACAATCTAACAAACATTCACTTCCACGAATCCTCATGAAGAGAGCAAACTGATGCAACCGATGCAAATGGCAAGAGCACAAGTGCTCAAATCCTTCACTCTCAAATTCCAACAAAGCAATAAATGCTTATGGGGAACAAGAGAGAAAGAACAATGGAGGAGAAACACAAAGAACTCCAGGATCTAGATCCACTAAGTTCCCCTCACTAAGAGGAGAGATGGATTGGTGGAAATGTGTATCTAAATCTCCTCTAACTTCTCCCTCAAAGATCTGCAAGAACCATAGGAGGGATTGAGAGAGGGGAAATCTTTCGAAGGTCAACAATGGTGGGATAGAGTGAAAATCGTGTTGGGCAGCCTTAGGGTCAATGGGGAAGAAGACCCCCTTAAATAGGTGACCCAAAATATGACTGTTATGTGAAAATTGCGCCCAGCAGCGGTACTACCGCTGGGAGCTCCAAAAACGAGTCTAGGACAGATCTCCTAGCGGTACTGGGCGGTACTTAGGGCTGGAATTCGAGCCGAGCCAAGTCAGCTCGGCTCGACTCGCTCAAGCTCGGTCAACTGACGAGTCGAGCTCGGCTCGACTCGTTCAACAAACGAGTCCACAATCAAAACTCGGCTCGGCTCGGTGAACTCGCGAGTAGCTCGCGAGCTACTCGTTTAACTTTTTTATTTTGTAAAACTATAAAAAGTCAACATTATACATTATATATATTTGGGGCATGTATAATAAAATCATCACAATAATCGATGAAAAGATGTCACCATAAAATAATTTGTAGTAAATAAACTACAACAATCGGTAAAAAAATATTCACATATATAAGAATATCATTAGAAACTCTTTTTACCTAGTTAAACGAGCTAAACGAGTACTCGTAAACTCGGCTCATTTAGCTTGAACTCGTTTACTGTCGAAAACGAAAACTCGACTCGGCTCGTTGGACAATGAGTTCGAGCCGAGCCGAGTCGAGTTGCGAGCTACTCGTTTAACTCGCGAGTTTCGAGTTTTAATTCCAGCCCTAGCGGTACTAGGGCGGTACTACCGCTGGACCAAAAACAACAAAACGGTCGATACGAAAACGATCATAACTTTTGCGTCCAGACTATGTTTTCGATGATCTTGGGCTCGTTGACACTACACGAAAAATGTTGATACATGACTCTCAATTTTTGTCACTAGAAGGTCACGTAGTTTGATTCATGACCCTTTTTTGACCAAAAATGAAAATTCACATACCGAGCGTCTTATTTGATCGTCAATGACTAATTGAATGGAATTGTCATAAACTCTATGACTCAATCAGAGGGGTCATAGCCCTATAACCAATTGATTTGGTCATGTGATATCCTGCCATATCCACGTCAGATCCTACGTGGCCAATCCTACGTGGCAAAATAATGACCAACTCACTTGGTCATGGAAAAGATTCGGCCTAGTCCATGCTGCTCCTCCAAATGGGCCAGCCCAATGTTTTAGCCCATTTCTTGTTTCTTCTCTTTGCATTTGATACGCTTGTGTGCAGCTTCCACGCTTGGCCAAATTGATAAACGGCGCCATTGATCTCGCGTGCCAAATTGATAAACGGCGCCGTTAAAAGACACATCCAACGTAAGTCCTCGCGTGCCCTCTCGCCCTCTTGTTCGCCGCCAGCGAGCACCACAAAGCCGGTGCGCCCACCATCGACGACATGACGACATCACCGTGACGTCACCTTTGACCCCACCAGTCACCGCGTGATAATTTGAATTATCTCCCGGTAGAAACAGTCCTTTTTAAATTACTGAAAATAATTAAATTTTGTAAGTTTAATTATGTTTATCAGAAAAATATGGAAACAATATAGTAATGTTGGGAAAAATGAATACTACTTGAACAGGTCATTTTCGAACATGTTTGACAAGGTTCAAAAATATGAATTATTTGAATTTGAAATAATTCCTTCAAAAATGGAGAAAACAAGTTTTTATTCAATAAATTCAGAAAATTGCAAGTTATACACGGAAATAGTCAAAAAGATAAATACAAGTCATTATGATGTTTTCAAAACCATTTTAGTAATTAAAATTTGGCACACTTCTAGAATTGCCCGGAGTGCCCTCCGAGGTTCATTTCGGGGCTAATTCAATAAAAATGCATAACTCTTATACGAAGCCTAGTAACTTCTCGAACATGTTTAGGGCTCTACTTCGATGCATTAACTTGCTAATGCATACATATTGTGATTGCATCGATGCCATGTTTTGAGATGGCGGGAGCACCAAATCTCCACTCACTGAGGAAGTAGTTTCTTGTCCCAAATCTCCACTCACGGAGGAAGTAGTTTCTTGTCCATGGGTTCCGTCCAAGATTCGTGACTGTGTCATTTGCTCAGGGCATGAGTGGGGCATGTGTCCAAGAAATTTTGTGTTTGGCTAGTTCTCATGAAGAATAGTGCTTGAGTAGACGTGGTTGCATAGAGAATATCGTGTTTACATGCCCCGGGTCGAAGCATGAGTTTTGACAGGTTTCATGGGAGTAGGTCAAAGCACAAGGTTTGACAGATCTCAATGCCACCCATTTCAATGATTCCGAAAGACCACTGAATTATGACGAGAAAATTAAGGCGGCTTTTGATATATAGAGGTCAACGGATCTACGCAGCCGTGTTGAATGATTGAACTGAGAGCTTAAAAATAACCCCCCCAACTGGCTGAAGCTGCCCACGCGTGAGGCAAAGCGATGAATTTGCTTGGCCGGATCCTATGTGACGCCTCTGCGTTGTTTTCATCAGGAACATTTCTTTCTTTCTTGTCGAGACCAATAGAAGAGCCGTCAAACTGAACGAATGACCATGGGACCAATGACCAGGAAGAAGGAAACCGGGTCGATCGATCGTCCATAAATACTGCATACGGAAGAGGTAGAACATCCATCCATCGCCTTCCAGCTACAACATCCATCCATCGCCTCTCAGAGCAACCGAGCAAGGAGGACTAGGCGAGAGCTTCAGCCTGTCGCTATGTGCTACCAGGTGAAGTGCGGGACTTGCGGCAAGTCCACGTGGGCGGGGTGTGGCCGCCACGTGGCGTCCGTGCACCGGCAGATCCCGGAGGGCCAGCACTGCGCCTGCCGTGACTGGCCGGGCGTGTCCGCCGGCGGCGACAAGGGGGCCGTCAGCTCCGGCGCCGGAGAGGGGGAGGGGTCCTCCACCTGCGCTATCCTCTGACGAGCGTGCTCAGGTGGAATAATATCGTCAGCGGCCGCGCTAAATCGTTGAGTTCTTCATACCTCTCCCATCCGAGTCGCGGTGGCGCGTTGCGTGTGTTGGCACATCTATTCGTGTGCTATATCTCTTGTATCGTTTTAATTTAATTTTTTTATGCATCATGTAATTTTTATATGTATCGTGAACTGGGTACATGGAATATTTTGGATTTCTCTTGCGCCTTGTTGCAGCTAGAGAAAGCAGGCGTGATTGGGAATTCCGAGGTGATTCCGCTCCCAGGTCGCAAAGACAACACATGTTAAGTACCCAAAATTTCAGTGCAGCAGCTAAAAATGATACGAACAAAAAAAATTAAAAAAAGGGACTAGCTAGCTCGACTGAGATCTAATTAAATCCCAGTGAGTTGACTGCACCCGCTCGTCTAAGAGCATCTTTAGCAAACTTTTTATCTCGTGGATTTTTAAGCGCAGATAAGGGCCGCAAAAACGTGCTTTTATTGGCCAAAAAATGTTGTGACCGAATAGAAATCGTAAAAACGAATGGTAAAATATTATCTTTTTCTTTTCTTGGTCTTTTCCAATGAGTCTGTACGTACGTACACAAATTGAGCACCGCCAAGAGAAAGTGCTCCAGCTCCCATCACCGCCTCTGTCCGTCCGGACTCTCGCCTAGCCCTCCAAGCGCAGGCCTCCCCCTCCTCGACCTGCCTCCACCCGTGCAGGTGCTCCGATTGGAGAGTTTGTCCATGGAGGTGTTTCCATGGGGCTGCAAGCACAGCGAATCTCGCTCAGCTCGAGCCCTCGCGTGGCCCCTCTAGCGCTGGTCTCCTCCGCCCCGGCCCGCCTCCTCTCGTGGAGGTGCTCCCATGGGAGCTTGGCCATGGAGGTGCTCCCATGGAGATGGTTCCATGGGGCTACGTGCACAGGTCACGATTTCGCACAAAATCGATCAGAATCGGACCTCCTCGTCGGGAATAGAAGATTGACACCCGAATTGAGTCTCCTTGTCGTGGAATATGTATCACCTGCTTATTCACAATGAGCTGGGGATACAAGGTGGAGTTCTCAATAGGAAGGGTTGGTGCCAAGAAAAGGAAACAAAGAAACAGGTTCCTTTAGAAAAAGATTGATGATATCAATCCAGCATTTCTGAAGTACATCGGCAAAGCATAAGGTTTTTCCTATTATGAGGGAAAACCGTAGTCAGTACTATATACGCGCGCGGGCAATTTCTCCCCTTGCCTGTGCGCGATTCCTCCCTCACAGAATAGGAGCCACATCTGCTAACAAAGGTAACCTGGAACTGGATAAGCAAAGCGTTGACAAACACTTGCAATCATGAAAGCGAACGATGGAATAATCTCACTGATCAGTTCAAGCAATCCTTATCGGATCGCATAAACACATTGTTGATCGGAGCATTGCTGCTTCATCGAGACTCAGGAGACACCGGCATCGACGCCGACGGGAGCCTTGACCGGCTTCAGGGGCCCTTTAAATTTTGCCTCAAAACCTGCGGATGTAAAAGTCGAGGGCGTGGATTATCAGGACCCTATAAGACGTTTACAGGTTTGACCACTTTTATAGGCTCTATTCGGGGTGTTTTTGTACGACCAAAACTGTAAACGTCGGATGTTTACATGTTTGACCAATTATAAGGGGCTGCTAGTGATGCTCTAATGTGTGTTGGCGTCGTGGATCGGTTCTCGAGATTCCACTGCATATTTGCCCGGTCAACAATGTGTGAGACTAACGTTGGTGGACTATCTTCTAAGCAAGCAATCGGTTGGAGTATACCATCCGTAGGGATCCAATTATCATTAGACACACATGTGTGTGTGCTCTCCTGAGACGATGCGGCATATTAATCCCTGTGCTAACACCTCTCTCCCCTCCAAAATCGCTCACGACACATGCGAGTCGTGAGACCCCAAACCAGCACGAAGGAAATCACTCTCCAGGAAATAAACAGCCTTAATAATTCTGGCTCCCAGTGTGTTTGGGTTCTCCATTAGACGACACCCCTATCGAGCCAGAAGTGCGAGATTAAACATCTCTATGTCTCAGAACCCGAGGCCTCCATCGAGCTTTGGTTTTGTCATATTATCCCAAGAGACCCAGCTCATCCTCCTCTTGCCCTCCTTGGAGCCCCATCAAAACTTGCAAACCAACAAAATTATGTGCTCACACATGCCCCTTGGCAACTTGGAACATGACATGGAAAAGGTGAGTATAGCTTGTACCACTTATTTGATTAAGATCTTCTTTCCTCCCACAAAGAGACATTGCTCCATCCAGCCCTCAACTCGCTTCCACATCCTTTTTTAGATACTTAAAAGATCCATTCACTCGCTTCCCCATATAGGAGGGAATTCCGAGGTACTTCTCATTAAGTGACTCATTTTGAATATCCAGTATGAGCTTCAACGGTTGCTTGATCACCTTTTACTGAAAAATATGGATGACTTGTCCAAATTGTTGCGCTGTCCCAAGGCACGACGGTAGGCCTCCAGGGTATCTCGGGCATCCATAGCACTCTCTTCATTTGCTTTGATAAACAACATGCTATCATCCGCGGAAAAAAGATGGTTCACTACCGGGGTAGTAGGAGCCACATTTAGACCATGTAGGCTCGATGATTCACGTCTAGATTTGAAAAGGCACGAAAATCCCTCCGTTGCAATAAAAAAATTAGGGAGATATCAGATCCCCTTGACAAATACCACGAGACGACTTAAACTCCTCTAAGCGTTCCGGTTTAGTAAAACTGAGAACGAAACCGTAGTAACCATTCTCATCAGCATATTCACCCAAACTATGTGGAAGGCAAATTTTAACATCATTGACTTCCACATATCAAGTTTGAGCGCACAGGACCTGTGTTTCGCCGCCTTATTCCTCTTCATAAAATTCAAGCATTCATAGGCTGTGATAATATTATCTATTATCAATTTTCCGGGGACAAAAGCTAATTCTTCATCTGAAATAACATCCGACAATACCCTTTTTAACCTGTTTGCAAGAACCTTGGAGGCTATCTTATAGATGACATTGCATAAACTGATGGGACGAAACTTCCCCAACTCCTACGTGTGTTCCCTTTGTGCATGTCCAGCATGGCCCATGAGCAGCCCATCAACACATACAAATCAGCTTAGTGAATGTTGCATTACTCTACCTGCAGCTATGAGCTTTTGAAAAACAATAGTGTTACACGTGTTACTCTTTGCAATTATCTAAATTTTCACAAAAGATAAACAACCAAACGATGCACCCAAAGTACCTTTCTTTTTTCAATTCCAAAAAATACCCCAACTTCACATTTATATCCATAGTTTCATGTATACAGCTTTCTATAATTACGATCTTCTAAATGTACAACTTTCTGGAAAAAAAACGCTAAAACAAGGACAGAAAAATAAAGAATTCAAAAAATATGCATTCTTAATTATTGAATGTGCAAATTACTCGCTTGCACAATAAGCATCTAGAAAGGGTACGCGAGTAAAAACTCAGTTGCAACCAAGGTACAACAGATAAAAAAATCATTTACATCACAAGTGCAATTAGAAAAAAAAAATCAATGGTAATCCATATGCAACTAGCAAAATCTTAGTTGCAACCATAGTACAACTGACAAAATCTCAGTTGCAATCTATGTGCAACTAGAAAATCTCAGCTGGCAACACATGTGCAACTTGGAGAAAATTCTATTGATGTGCAACTCGGGAAATCTCAGTTGCAGCCCATATTAAATTAGGAAAATCTCAGTTGCAACCCATGTGCAACTTGGAAAAAAAATCTGTTGATGTCGAACTCAGAAAATCTCAGTTGCAACCCATGTAAAACTAGGAAAATATTAGTTGCAACACATGTGTGACTGGGAGCATACCCGTTGCAACTCATGTACAACTTAAAAAATCAATTGATGTGTAACCGTAAAAATCTCAATTGCAACCCATGTGCATATAGGAATAAAATCATGCAACGGGGAAAAATCGGTTGATGTGCAACCAAGTGCATATAGGAATATCTCAATTACATCCCCATGTTGAATTAGATATATAAAATGCAACCAAGTGCAACTAGAAAAAAACCACTTACAACCCTTGCACAACTAGAAAAATCTTAGTTGAAACCTATGTGCAACAGGAAAAATACCAGTTGCAACCGTGTGCAACCAGGGCAAAAATTCAGTTGCAAACGATTTTCAACTGGGAAATTCTAAGTTCGAACTCATGTGAAACTGAAAAAAGAAACATGAAACTAGAAAAAACTTAGCTGCAACTCATATGAAACTGAAAAACAAAAGAGTGACATTACAATACATGTGCAACTAGAAAAAAATCTTAGTTGCAATCCATTTATAACTCGTATATTACCATGAACTACAACATTGTCCAATATTTCGAGACTCATCTGACTGAGAATTACGAAAATGTATAAACAGAAAAAGTCAAAAGGAGGTGAAGGAAAAAAATGAAAGTTAACCACGAAATATTATCTATATTTTATATAAAAAATACAATTTTTTAGTTCAAGTTGCACAAAATGAAAGAATAAAAAGAAAAAGGATAAAAAATATCAAATGTTTGACCTATCATAACTTATATAGTCATGGTACATATTACACACATGCAATTATGTTCCGGAGTTCGATATCCACATACCGCTATTTCTTTTACCCGGTCCCATGTCTTCCCTACAAATCTGTGCATAAAATCTAACGGCTACACAGTTCAGTGAGATTTAGTCTGACAAAATATTTGACCAGACGTATATTTGAACTATTCAAGTGTAAGTCCTAGTATTTTGAAATATCACACTAAATAATGCTAAATGGGGGACATAAAGAGAAAAGAAAAATGATAAAACATAAGACAATATGAAATAGCGGGATAATGTATAAAAAAGCAGGTAAATCTCTCTCTCATCGTATTGCTGGTCTCTCTATCTCACTTGTTCTCTCCTGCCTTCAATGTAATAAATACAGAAAAAACTCAAAGAATGAAAGAGGCACAAGAGAAAACGCATGGACAGAAGAAAGCCACACACGTGAAAAAAAGAGCCACCTCCCGAAATCACTAGAAAAAGGGAAACCTTCTGAAAGGTCACCCAGCGTGTGCTCCCCTTGCGATAACTGTCACCTTCTCCTCACCCTAGCCTCCCAACGGTGCTTGCATGTGTGACAAGTGTTACCACGAGAGAGTTTTGGTGGGATTTTTCCATTTCCACGCACGGACATGTAGACAGGTGTCACGCATTTATTTCGGGATTCCTTTTTTTTAAAATGAAATATATCTAGAACCGCATTTCTAAATTACGAACCATTTTCATATTTGAGATCCCCGCGTCGAGATCTTCAAAACTAGATCTCATGTTGATAGGTTTCGAGAAACTTTTTTTTGTACACCCAGAATCAACCTGGATGTACGCCCAGTTACACACAGATGTACGCCCAGGTGCAGTGACCGAAGTACGTCCCAAGTGCAGTGCTGACGTACACCCACGTGCAACACGGGTGTACACCCAGGCGGTTGTACACCTAGCTGCATGACCGATGTACATCTAGGCGTTTGTACATCCAGACAGATGTACACTACATGGCCGATGTACACCCAGTCAGATGTACACACAGACAGATGTACACTCAGGCGGATGTACACTCACGTTGCTACTGAAAGTACATGGTGTATAAGCACACTGCTACTGAATGTACACGGTGTACATGGTGTAAACCCACGCGTCTTCTACTCGATGTACACTCACGTTGCTATTAGATGTATAAAATGCTACTAAAAGTATAAAGTATATAGAACAGAGAGTACAAAAGTCCGGAAAAAAAGTTTCACGAAACCTATCAATATGGGATCTAGTTTTGAAGATCTCAACGCGAGGATCTCAAATATGAAAATGGTTCATGATTTCGAAATACGGTTCTCGAGTTATTTCATTTCTTAAAAAACGAATTTCAAAATAAATGTGTGCACTCCCTCTGTCCAGTTCCTCGCATACGATTCTGCCACGTGGCGCTCTCGCGTGAACTCATTCTTTTCTTCCGTTTCCTTCTGAGAGGGAAGTCTTTTTTTAGTCGTACCCGCCAGATCCGTTGGAAAAAGAAAAGATGAAAAGCCCATAATGAAGCCCCGAACGTAAACAAAACAAAAGAGTGAAGGACCACACAACTCATACAGGCTCGTATGTACCACATCGCTTGCTCGTTTGGATGAGAAACCACACATGGTGCACAAATCTTGAATTGTCAAAAAAAATAGTGCATAAATCTTGATGTCCAAGTCAAACGGCTATTGAGGCGACTGAGATTTAATTAATTCTCGAGCAACTGAGAATTAGAAAATCCGTTAGGAAAACGTTTCTTGTCATCCGGGGGGTCGATTCTCGCAATCCCCCGCCTCGTCGTGACGTTGCGTGTCCCTGAACGCGATAGAAAATGACCCACCGCACACCTTATCTCTTTAGGCAAACTCTTCTCCACTCGATTCATTTTTTCTATTTCCCTTGCCCATAGCACCCCAGCCTGTCCTCCATTGAGCTCCGCACGGCACCATCCACGCCGCCATGGCCTGCGCCCATTGTGCTATAGGGGCAGTACTGAAGCTCTGCGTCATTTCTATTCCTCCTCCACCGAACTCTGCATGGCACCGTCCACGCCACCATGGCACCGTTGCGCTGCACAGGACAGGTGCCGCAGCTACAGAGGCCAGGCACCCAAGCTGCAAAGGGTGGGGGATGGAGCTGGTAGATGTGCTGAGAGCGGGCACCTCGAGTGCTATGACCACCACCGAGCAATCCGACCGTCGTTCGCGGACGGTGATGCTCCCATGTGTGTATGGTGATGATCCCATAGGCGGAGGACTATGCTACCACAGGAATACACAGATGCTACATGGAGTGATTCAAGGAGGCGCCGATGATGACGACGATGCTACAATAGGCGGATTGTCATGCTACCATGGGGTAACGGTGATGCTACCATGGGTAGTCAAAGATGCTACCATGGAGCAAGGAGACAATGAAGATGCCATCATGGGTGATCACGGATGCTACCATGGGTGGTCGGCGATGCTACCATAGGAGGTCGGAGATGTCAGGATGGGAATGGGCCGGGTCGGCCCGCTGGGTCACCGACCCGACCCAAAAGTTCAAGGCCAATGGGCCACGTGGGTCGGCCTTGAGTAAGATTTGGGTCGATGGATCCGGCACCAAGTGACCCATTGGGTCAGGCGGGTCGACCCACAAGTAATTCAAGTAGCTGCTAACCATCACGGTAGTGCGGGCGTGTATACCCAGCAGGCCACTTTGTAATATGCGTTTCAGAAACTTGTGACTCTCAGCAATTTGTATTGTGTACGTGAGTTTTTGCTAGCTACTAGGAATTGGTCAACATGCCTGCAGGCCTAGGTTACGTACATGTCTGCACTTTACACGCCTTGCCCGAACATCTTTGAAAATGTGCTAGTATTTGTGTTACTAAATTCTAAAATTATCATATACTTCTATAACAAATCAAATTGTTCTTGTAAAATTTTGGGTCGGCCCTGATTACCCATTGGGCCAGTGAGGCCACCGATTATTTTAAAAATGGGTCGACCCATGGCCTCTAAAATTGGACCTAGGGCCACAGGCCAGGTCCAAGACCAGGTCTGGGCCGGCCCGTTCCCATCCTGACGGAGATGCTACCACGGAACAAGGAGACAACGAGGGTGATACCATGGCAAGATACGAATGCTACCATGGGCGGTTGGAGAGGCTATTATGGGCAGTCAGAGATGCTCCACGGATTCATATGGAGGGGATCGGAGACACCACTGCAGGGTTCTCGGACGAAGTCACGACGCGGTTTTTCTCGCGACGACCTGCACCCGATGCCCAGCTTCGCGTGACAAGTGGGCGCGCCACCTGCTGCCAAAGAAGGGGACGGGGTGGAGCGCACCAGATGCTTCCCGGGCCGGGAACGAGGCAAAGCGCCCCGGCTGCCGGATACGGGGGCGGGGCGGAGGGCGCCGATTACCGGAAACGGGGGCGGGGCGGAGCATGCTGGCTACCGGAGACGGAGGTGGGGCTGTAGCACGCTGGCGTCCTGAGATGGAGGTCGGGAAAGCGCGTGGGTGGAGTGTAACATGCTAGTGTTTAAGAGGTTATAAGGATCTAAATATAATTTGTGCATTTGCAAAGCATGCATCTAAATATATGGTAAATTTTGGCGCGAAAGTTTAAACGAAACAAAGTGACCAATGTTTCCCTTGACATGATGAAATAGGTTTAGATCATCTGGTCAAGAGTACATTTTGGAGTGATCTTTATAACAAGTATCTTATAAACCAAATTATTTTATTACACAAAACAGATTTGGTTATGACCAGCACCAACTCTCAACAATCTTAACCACAAGTCTATAAGTGACTTGAGAGAATTCAACTAGGTATCTAGAAATCAAAGAGCAGTGAGCATCTGATAACTCCCAAGAGAAGGGGATCACGGTAGTACCTCTCAATGTGGAAGTAGGGTATCGATCTAGAGGAGCAAGAAGGGAAATTTATCTATTCCCTACAACTAAAGTGTCACAAGTTTTAGTTGATTATGCACTAAACAATTTTAAAGAACAAGATGGTTGATTTAATGGATGGAAGTTTAATGTAACAAAACAAGAATGTAAAAGTGTCCCAATCCTCTTCAATGCAAGAGGACAAGACAAAAGTTTTCTCTTATAGGAACAATGCACAGGGGTTCACTCTATCCTCTCTCCCATCTATGGTGATTATCATGCTATAGATTAAAAAGTACACAAAATTGCCATGCTTTAATGGTAAACTTCTATCACGGCTACATGTACTAAAACACATAGTTGAAATAAATAATCATTTGTGTTGCTAGATCACCCTCGTAAGGCTAGTGTGGTTTGCTGTCACTCCCACATTATACTTCTTACTTTTTACCCCCGGATAAAGGATGTTGGGCAGTATTGTGTCACGCAATACCTATGCCTATGTCACATCGGCCATCCTGTACCCACATACATCATACTTCTTAATGGACAATATTCTAAACACTAGTGCAATGATTCATATTTCGTGTGCATGACCACATCTCTCTCATCTATCTACACTTGGTGGTGTCAATCACCACATGACATGTATAAACAAGGCATTATGCATAAATCAAACCATCACATGCATCATAGAATATCTCCAAAGTGTGACAAGTCATAAAAGATCCAACACAACGGTAAATACATAAAAAAATATCATCTCATACCACAATATCCACCATAGGAATTACATAGATAGATATATACTCATGCAAGGCACATCATATTGACTTCAACAATGATCATACATAGAGAGATTAGATCAAGTTACCACCACAATTCCAAAGTCCAGGGGGTGGACTACTCCCCCTTCATCATGGTGAAGATGGTGGAGGGATTGGAGGAGATGGAGACCACCCCGGTAGCGCCCCGCCAGAGTTTTCCCCCTCCAATCTGTAGCTCCAGGTCTTCTGTTTCGTGGTTTTGTGTTTCTGCGGCGCTCCCTTCCGAAAGTCGCCGGGGGACTATTTTTATAGTCGTTTTTAGGTCAAGACGAAGGCAAGGAGATAAAAACGGACGACATCAGATTAACAAGGGGCAAGAGAGGAGCTCTCACGCGGCCAGGGAATCTGGTCGCGTGGGACCCTCCAAAATCTTCCTTGGACTTCCTTTCGTGCGCTTCCTTGGCTCCTACGCTTTGTTCCTTCCAAAAAATGATCCCTGCAAAATATTAGGTCAGTTGGGTCCATGAAACATCAAAATATAAAAAATAGGGGTTTCTGCTAGTGCAGGGTTAATTCGAGAAAATAGGGAAACTGTGAAATATTCCCAAAATCGATATAAACCAATGATATAACCCTTATATGATGCAAATATGATTGAAATATAAGTAATACAATGCAAAGTTCATGTATGCATTTTACATGCATCAACATCCCCAAGTTTAACCTATACTCGTCCTCGAGTATGAAGGTGATAAAACTAACATGGACTTTGCTTTTTAATACTATCAATGGATATCAAAGATGATTACTATTGCTACATAGAGTCAAATGATTCATTCTCAAAGGACTAGCAATATACAAGACAGATTATGAAGTGATATCAAATATTCAATGTAAGGATGTTCATTGATAATTCACAAAGTGTAACATAGAAGAAAGTACTATGGACCAAATGTATGCATAATGAAAAGTAAAAACATTCTATAATGGTCATAGAGTATTCTTGTAAATCTGAATATAAAAGGTGGACACTTTGGAAAGATAGATAAATAAGTACAGGTAAACCATGTATAAGTCTCATCTAGCTTCCAAATGCTTCTACTTAATTTAATGTTTGCAATGTGGTATTCATTGGTGTGGCGCTCCCATTACCCCTATCATAGCATCTTGAATGGTTAAGTTGAAAGTGAAAGCAAATATGAGTAATTGATGACCCACAAGTATAGGGGGTGTATCATAGTACTTTCGATAAATAAGATTGTCGAACCCAACAAGGAGCAGAAGGTGTTGACAAGGAGGTTGGATGGAGGATTCGCTGTAAACACTATCAAACAGGTTTTTGGAGGTTTTTGTTATAGCAGATAAATAAAGTGCTAGTAAATAAAGTGCAGTAAATAATATTGCGGCGAGTGGCCCAATCCTTTTGAGAGCAAAGGACAAGCAGGTTGTTCTACTTATGATTACCAAACGTTCTCGAGGACACATGGGAATTTCGTCAAGTGCTTTCGCTTCATTACGGTTGATTAATATTTATTGGTTCGTGAAGTGTTGTGTGGGTGAACCTATGATAATGCACGGCCCAACTAGGACCAATACATAATTGTGATTATACCCCTCGTAAGAATCCGCAAATACAAGAAAGTAATTAAGATAAATCTAACCACAACCTTAAAACTTCGGGATTCTACACTCCCTCGTGCATTGGTTTCCTGACGGGGGTTTAGGTTTCTGTCACTCCGGCAACCCCACAATTAGTAGCCAAATACACAATGCATCCTCCTAGTCCCATAAAGGTGAAGTATCATGTAGTCGACGTTCACATGAGACCACTAGAAGCATAGCACCACAACTTAAATACCAAACCACTAGATATTACTTCAATATAATTCCACTACTAACATCATGACTTCTCCCATGTCCTCAAGAACTAAACGAACTACTCACAAGACATCATATGGATCATAACCAGAGGTGATATAATGGATAATAAAAATATGTTCATAAAGTGTAAACACGGATAAATCTCACAAGCATCAACTACTAACAAGTAATCCACGTCGGGAGAGAGATCTAGTGAAGAACAACGATAAAGACCGCTGATTGTTACAGCGGGATGAAGGTAAATGATGAGGGTGATGGTTATGGTGGTGATGATGATGACGATGACGATCTTGCTGATGCCCGGAGCGATGTCGGTGACAATGGCGATGATTCCCCCTCTCCGGGGAGGAATTTCCCGACAGATTTCTCCCTGCCGGAGAGCTTTTATCTCTCTATGGTTTTCCGCCCGGAGGTGGCGGAGGAATAATTATTTGATGATGTTCTGGGACTTAGGGTTCCCTGGGGGTCAATTACGTGAAAGGGGGCACCCGGGAGTGGGCCAGGGGGCCAGACCACCCCCAGGCGCGGCCAGAGGGGGACGCCGCCTGGTGGTGTGGGCCCCAGGTGTCCCCCCTCCGGGTGCCCTTCTGGCTGATTTCCTCCTCGAAACTTCTAAGACTCCTCCGGTATCCCCCCATCTTCTTCCGATCTTCTGAAATAGGGTATCTCGACGGTGCTTTTTCCATCAAATTTCTGGTCCCGGTGTTTATTCTCCAAAAATTATGAAACATGCAAAATAAGATAAAATAACATAAGTGATGCATCCTAACATGAAATATATCGATGAATAACGGGAAATAACAATATAAAACAGTGATGCAAAATGGACGTATCAACTCCCCCCAAGCTTAGACCTCGCTTGTCACCAAGCGAAACTGAACTTGGTAAACATGAACACAGGTTTATGGAGTGAGGTGTCGATAAATAAAATACGGACAAGAGGCATCACATCTAACAAAGAACAATTAATTTTAGATAGAAACTTCCTCTCATATAATCGAACTTAAAACAAGTAGAAGAGACCACAATAAAGGTGCAAAAGGAAATCAAAATTGGTAAAGGCAAACTTCGTTCTTGGTCAGAGAACAATTAACAGTGTACTTATCTTTCGATGAGAGTCTTTATACTAGAGCTTATATTGCAGAGTTTATCATGCTCAATTATAACGGTCTCTTTGCAGACATTGGTAACTTTCAAAGTGGTATTCAAACAGATAAAAGCATTTATACAAACAAGGAATAATAAAGAACATGATTAAGTAAATCAACATATATATGGATGGATCACAACAACTCAAATGCTTGCTTAAAACAGAAAGAACTAGGTTTACTGACTCAACATAAAGGTAAAAGATAGGCCCTCCACAGAGGGAAGCGTGGATCACTCATGTGCTAGAGCTTTTATTTTGTTAAAGAGAGGCATAAATTGGTTGACACTCCTCCCAACCTTTCTTACACAAACCATGGCTAACTGAATCCTCGGGTGTCTGCCAACAATCACATACCATGGAGGAGTGTCTAATATTGGGAGGTGTATGCTTATGTCAACGAATGGCAAACGGAAAATACAGTACGTCACAAGACAACTAGACTTCACAAGAGCGGCTCCCATTGAAGGACGCAACTGGTATAGAAGGTCATCCCTCTTTCTCTTTTGTTTACACAATTATTCTTTGACTGATAAATCAGGGGCAAAAATAGTGAAGAGAATTTGTATTATTATTTGGGGCTGGGAACCCCGCTGCCAGCTCTTCTAGCATTTGGATAAGCGGATGAAGCCACTAGTCCAAGGTGTGAAATCCAATCAACAAGTGAGATAAAGATTCTCTATTTGCGTCCTCATGAGCTAAAACATGGGCACAAAACATGTGTAATTTTGAAGGTTCAAAGGTAGCACACAAGCAATTTACTTGGAGTGGCGGTTAAATACCACATATAGGTAGGTATGGTGGACACAAATGGCATGGTTTTGGGCTCAAGGTTTGGATGCACGAGAAGCATTCCCTCTTAGTATAGGTTTTTGGCTAGCAAGGTTGGGTGGCAAGCATAAGAATTGAGGTAAAACAAACAAATACATATATCATAAAACCAATCATGTAATCTTCCTTGAAGGTACAAACAATCTTACTTGAGAATACTAAGCTTGTGAGCTAACAAGAAATAATGATCATGGAATAATATATCTACATGCAACTCCCTGTTTTCTACTTAAGTCGCAACGTATTGTTGCTACTGGCCCATGCTAAATTTGCCAAAACCAACTAGATTAACTTGAAGCTCCAAAATTAATACCAATACTAATAATAAAATCAACCATATAAAAAAAATTACAAAATAAAATAAAGTAGAGCAAGTAGATGATGAAACTTCTCATTAATATTTCATTGCGGCTACTCAAACCAAGGGATACAACGATAACCAACTAAAGGGTGATGCTTCCATACTGCAAACCGTACTATATGATATTTCCTCTACTCAGGATTATACTCTACTAAAAGGTAAAAAGGGTGAAAGATAAAGTGTGATACCATGGCACTCCCCCAAGCTTGGAACAAGCCAAGGGGATGCCAATACCAATGACGAATTAATTCTTCGGTGGTGGTGGTGAGTCCTTCTCATCATCAGACTTCCAAGGTAAAGGATCTCCATCCACAAATGATATATTGGTCTCCAATATCCTAAAACTAGCAGCAGAGCTTATACATTTAAACATGTTCTCATATTCACAGTTTTGATTCTGCACATCATAGAGTTGTGCTTGCAATTTGTTGGTGGTCTTGATGAGTGAGAAGATATCCTCCCAAAGCTTTAAATTCTCCTTCTTGTACTCGGCGATCCATTCTGTCTTTATCCTGTGGATGATGTCAACTTCATGCTCCGCCATCTTCTTGTACCTAAAGACTTCTTTCTCCGGCTCTTCCATCCTAGCTTCTAGACTGCCTTCTCCTGTAGGGCCCCGAACATCTTCAATCTGCACCTCCCCATCCTTGAGCAGCAACTCTTTGGGATGCATCTTCAACTCGTTCATGTACGGGTTGACGACGTTCGCAAAGAAATTGTCTTTGGGAGGTCCGAAAGAGGAAATTGTGGTTCTAGATCTGAAGATGTAACCTGGCAGAAACAGCTCGAAACAGAAACATGACGAGAAAACAATATACGTACCTCGGTGATCCGGGGGGTTAAATATCAGAAACATACATAACGAAAGGAAAGTCCAAGTCGAAAACAAGTCGGAGAGGGGCTCCGGGGCGCCCACACCATAGCCAGGTGCGGCCAAGGGTGGGCCCGCACCTAGGCATGGTATGGTGCCCTCGGGCACCTCCTCCTACTCTTCTTCGGCTCGATATTTTTCATGTTTTCCAAAAACCAATAAATTATAACTTGGAAGGTATTTACCAAACTTTTTCTTAACAGAACTGTTACCTATTCCAAAGCTCACTTTGCATATTCTGAAATCTTCCCTCTAATGAACTTCTCCGGAGTTATTACTTGAATAACATCAACATATTCATCATAAGAATCCCCGGAAATATAATGTTTGAGTCTTTGCTCATTTACCACTTATGTAGTGTTATCTTTGAGGGAAACAATTTTGATTGCACCCGAACGATACACTTCTTCAATAACATAGGGGGATTCCCATCTCGAGAGTAATTTTCCTGCAAAAAATCTGAGACGAGACCGATACAATAGAACTTTCTCACCAACATGAAACTCTCTTTTAAGAATTCTCCTATCATGCCATTGTTTAACTTTCTCTTTAAAGAGCATGTCATTTTCATAAGCTTCACATCTTCATTCATCTACATGATTCAAATCAAGCATTCTTTTCTTACCAACAAGTTTAAAATATTTATTAAGTTCTTTCACTGCCCAATAAGCTTTGTGTTCTAATTCTAAAGGCAAGTGACAAGCTTTTCCATAAACCATTTTATAAGGATACATACCCATCGTATTCTTATAAGAAGTTCTATAAGCCCATAAAGCATCATTCAACTTATCATACCAATTCTTCCTAGATTTATTAACATTCTTTTGCAAGATATATTTAATTTCTCTATTTGATAATTCTACTTGTCCACTGGTTTGAGGATGATAAGGTGACGCAGTTCTATGATTAACATCATATTTAACAAGGGTTTTTATAAAACTACCATGAATAAAGTGAGAACCTCCATCAGTCATAAGATATCTAGGCACACCAAACCTACGGAAAATAACAACTTTAAGCATTTTTACAGAGGTCTCACCATCAACACATTTTGTAGGTATAGCTTCTACCCACTTAGTAACATAATCAACAGCAATAAGAATATGAGTGTAACCATTCGAAGGAGGAAAAGGACCATAAAGTCAAATCCCCAACAATCAAAAGGTTCAATAACAAGAGAATAACTCATAGGCATTTCATTGCATCTAGAAATATTACCAACTCTTTGACATTCATCACAAGATAAAATAAATTTACGTGCATCTTTAAAGAGAGTAGGCCAATAGAAACCTGGTTGTAGAACCTTCTATGCGGTTCTATCTCCAACGTGATGTCCTCCATAAGCACTGCCATGGCACTTTTTCAATATTTCACATTGTTCATGATATGGAACACATCCTCTCATAATACCATCAACTCCTTGTTTATATAAATGTGGGCATCCCAAAAATAATGCCTCAAATCATAGAAGAAATTTCTTATTTTTTGAGCTGTAAATGTTGGAAGGAAATACTTTGAAACAATAAATTTAGCATAATCATCATACCATGGACTATCTTGAGATTTTATCTTTATTGCAGCCAACTGTTCATTTGGAAAACTATCATTAACAGGAATAGGGTCAAAAGCAATGTTTTCCAATCCACAATATGCAAATCAAACTCTTGTAAAAGGAACACCCATCTAATAAGCCTAGGCTTAGCATCTTTCTTTTCCATAAGGTATCTAATAGCAGCATGATCAGTATGAATAGTAACTTTTGAGTCAACAATATAAAGTCTAAACTTATCACAAGCAAAAACCACAGCTAAGAACTATTTTTCAGTAGTAGCATAATTCTTTTGAGCAACATCAAGAGTCTTACTACCATAATGAATAACATTCAACTTCTTATCTACGCGATGTCCAAGAACAGCACCTACAACAAAATCACTAGCATCACACATAATTTCAAATTCCAATCAAGTGGTTGAACAATAGGAGCAGTAGTTAAAACCTTCTTTAAAGATTCAATAGCGTCCTTACAATCATCATAAAAAACAAAAGGTACATCTTTTGAAGAAGATTAGTAAGAGGCTTTGATATTTTAGAGAAATCTTTAATAAACCTCCTATAAAAACCAGCATGACCAAGAACACTACTTTAACATCCCCGGGACATGGCATTTTCTCTATGTCTTCCACTTTAGCTCTGTCAACTTCAATACCTCTTTCAGAAATTTTATGTCCAAGAACAATTCCTTCATTCACCATAAAGTGTCATTTCTCCCAATTAAGAACAAGATTAGTTTCCTGACATCTTTGCAAAACTTTATCAAGGCTGTGCAAGCAATTATCAAAAGAAGTTCCATAGACGATGAAATCGTCCATGAATACTTCCACAATCTCTTCACAAAAACCATGGAAAATAACAGACATGCATCTTCGAAATGTAGCAGGAGCATTACACAAACCAAAAGGCGTACATATATAAGAATAAGTACCATAAGGACAAGTAAATGTTGTTTTCTCTTGATCTTGCTTCCTAACAGCAATTTGAGAAAACCCAGAATAACCATCAAGAAAGAAAAAAATGAGTTTTCTTAGACAACCTCTCTGACATTTTATCAATAAAAGGCAAAGGATAATGATCTTTCTTAGTAACCTTGTTAACCTTCCTAAAATCAATGCACATTCTATAACCAACTACTACTCTTTGAGGAATAAGCTCATTATTTTCATTAGGCACAACAGTCATTCCTCCCTTCTTAGGGACACAATGCACATGGCTCACCCATCTACTATCAGAAATAGGAAAAGTAATACCAGCATCAAGGAGTTTTAATACCTCATTTCTTACCACTTCCTTCATCTTAGGAATTAAACGACGTTGATGTTCAATTACTGGCTTTGCATCAGGTTCAATATTAATAACATGTTGACATATAGAGGGAGTGATCCCCTTCAAATCATCATGAGTATATCCAATAGCCCCATAGTGTTTCTTCAATAGTCCCAATAATCTTTCCTCTTCTTCACCTGAAAGTTTAGCACTAATAATAACAGGATATATTTTCTTATCATCAATCTAAGCATATTTAAGATCATCAGACAAAGGTTTTTAATCAAAAACAGGATCCTCCTTGGGTGGTAATGTGGTAGCCAAGTTCTCCACAGGTAAATTATGTTTCAGTATCATCGGTTGACGAAGAAGAATATCGTCAATCTCATTTCTCTCTTCCATAAAGACTTCACTCTCATGGTCCTCCATATATTGATGCAAAGCATTGTTAGGAGCAAGAGAAATAGAGGCAAGATGTTCAACTCTAAAAGTTTCATTAGGCAATTCAGATTCATAAGGTGCTCTAGCAAATTTGTAGAAATTGAACTCATAAGATTTTCCATCAAATTTAGTCAATATCTTCTCCATCTTACAATCTATAATAGCACCACAAGTGTTCAAGAAAGATTTACCAAAAATAATAGGACAAGTTTTACTAGCAGTCTTACCAAGTACTAGAAAATCAGTGAGGTATTTAGTTTTACCACATAAAACTTCCACATCTCTAACAATACCAACCGGAAAAACATTTTCTCTATTAGCAAGCTGAATAACCACATCAATACCCTCAAGTTCACAAGAACAAATTTCATGCATAATTTATTTATAAATCTCATAAGGAATATCACTAGAACTTGCACCAATGTCACACAAACCATAATAGAAATTATCACCAATTTTAATAGAAAGCACAGGAACACTAGTTTTCTTAGGTCTATTTGGATGCGAGACAATATTAGAAGCATCCTCACAAAAGAAAAATATGTTCATCCTCTACGTTTCCACATATAAGATCTTTCACTATTGCTACAGCAGGTTCAACAGTTATTTGTTTATCGGGTTCAATAGATTTCTTAATGCTCTTATTAACCACACTAGCTACAATAGAGTGTTCTTTCACCTTAGCAGGGAAAGGCATTTTCTCAATATAAGGCTCAGGAACAGTAGGATTAACAACATGCACTTCTACATTACTAGCAGGAACAATATCTTTATAAGGTGCATGGTACTTGTGACACTCCTTTTTAGGAATATCAAGATAGGAGGCAAAAGCATTTAGACAGTTTGCAAAGATTTGAGAATCAAGACCACAAACAACACTAACATTATAGAAATCATCAGTTCCCATAAAAGATTTAATGCATTCATAATCATAATTTATACCTGACTTTCTACCTTTTTTATTCCCCCATCCTTCAGAGTTTTCTTGAATACGGTCAAGAAGATACCATTTAGCTTCTTCCTTCATACGTGTGAATGATCCAGAACAAGAAGCATCCAATAAATCCTTATCATGAAGAGAAATTCTTGCATAAAAATTATTGATAACAATATTACTCGGGAGCTCATAAACGGAACATTTGAGCACTAATAACTTCATCCCCCCCCCACACGCTTGGGCAATACTCTCTCCATCACGAGGCCAGAAATTATATATTTGATTCCGGTCTTTATGAATCTCACTAGGAGGATAGAAATTAGAATAAAATCCAATAGATTCACCATTCTTCAGTAATTTGAACCATTCAGCGGCTCTTCCTTTCAGCGCTAAACAAAATAATTTCCTTTTAACTTGATCCATTGTAATACCTACACACCTGAATAACTCGCATAATTCATGTATAAAGAGCAAATGATCACTGGGGTGGACAATTCCATCACCATAATAGCAGTTATCCATAAAACATCCAACAATTTTCATAGATATTTTATAAGGATCTAATTCAGAAGATAACGGGTTACATAATACCCTAGGAGTAACAGTAGAATTACCCCTAAATAGAGAACCAAAAGTATTCTCCATAATAAAATAAAACAGCAGATAGAAATAAAAACAACACTCACAGTAAACGTTTCTCTTACCAGTTCCACTTACCAATAGCACTTCACTCCCCGGCAACGGCGCCAGAAAATAGTCTTGATGACCCACAAGTATGGGGGTGTATCGTAGTACTTTCGATAAATAAGAGTGTCGAACCCAATGAGGAGCAGAAGGTGTTGACAAGCAAGTTGGATGGAGGATTCGCTGTAAACACTAGCAAACAGGTTTTTAAGGTTTTTGATATAGCATATAAATAAAGTGCGAGTAAATAAAGTGCAGTAAATAATATTGCACCGAGTGGCCCAATCCTTTTGAGAGCAAAGCACAAGCCAGTTGTTCTACTTATGATTACCAAACTTTCTCGAGGACACATGGGAATTTCGTCAAGTGCTTTCGCTTCATTACATTTAATTAATATTTATTGGTTCGTGAAGTGTTGTGTGGGTGAACCTATGCTAATGCACCGCCCAACTAGGACCAATACATACTTGTGATTATACCCCTCGTAAGCAACCGCAAGTACAAGAAAGTAATTAAGATAAAATCTAACCATAGCCTTAAAACTTCGGGATTCTACACTCCATCGTGCATTCGTTTCCTAACGGGGGTTTAGGCTTCTGTCACTCCGGCAACCCCACAATTAGTAGCCAAATACAAAATGCATCCTCGTAGGCCCATAAAGGTGAAGTAACATGTAGTCGACGTTCACATGACACCACTAGAAGAATAGCACCACAATTTAAATACCAAACCACTATATATTACTCCCTCCGTCCGGAAATAAATGTCGCGACCGACATTTTGCGAAAACCCCCTGCTCTTTTTCCGACCGAACCCGAGATCCACGTCTCGCGAGGGTGGCTCACCCTCTCCCTCTGCTCCGGTGTGATTTGTCTCCGACGATTCGTCCCCGCCGCCTCCGACCTCCGCTTCCCTGCTGCCTCCGACATCCGCTTCACAGCCGCCGCCACGCTCCCATCCACCTTCAGCCCCTCCACCTTCAGCTCGCGTTCACGTCGCTACGCTCCCCTCGAAAGATTCGAGCTTTCGGTGCAAGGCGGCCACGAATCCAGCGTCGGCGAGCATGTATGCGGCGTCTGCGAGGCCGGAAGCGCCGGATCCGACCACCACCAACACCAGGATGGTGCCGCGGAGGCTGGGCGCGCCCTTCACTACCGCAATCTCTGGACGCCAGCTTCGACTACGACAGATGGATAAAGCTTCAATCTTTCGCATCCATGGTGGCCTCAGGTCCCTCACCAACGCCGGACTTTCTCGTGTTGTCATTTGTCAAGCTCGTCACCGCGGCTGGCCTCCTGTGTTTGGCCCTGATGGCAGCTACCCCAGGTACCGACGACGCCGCTCGTGGTTCCCCGAGCAGCCAAGTCCATGCTGCTGCGACCGTCACCATCAACTGGTTCATGCTGCTCGTGGTTCCCCAGGTACCGATGTCTTAAATCCTGTACGAGTTAGACTACAGGATTCCACTTCTTCTCACAATTTCAAACCATCAATTCCACTTGAAAACTCTGAGCCCCTCCCGGAAGAGGCAAGGGATTGGGAACCATGTTTGCCTCTCTTAGATTGGAAAATTACTGGACTGGCTAATTAACATTGGAACCAAAGATGTGTTTGTTATTGCATTATTCTCCTATTTTCTAAACTTATGTGGATATTCATGGGAGAAATATGATGTCTTGGGCAATAAATTTGATCTGAAAAACTGAATCATTGATTATCTTCTGTCAATGATCAGTACTGAACTGCATGCTATACCTTTTATTTCTATCTCTGCATTTTTGTTTAGGAGGCTCTTGAAGGATTTAGTATTCATTTTAATCACTTGTCTAGGCTTCTTTATTTGACTGACTAATCATGTCCACTCTTTGAAATACATTTATCTATACTTATCATCTTGTTGTGGCTTATGGGTCTGCTGCACTCAATTCTTGGTAACCTGCTCGATGTATCAGTTTTTCTTACTAGCTTTTGTATGCAATGCAGAAAAACTGATACGGTTATGAATTCTTGGTAACCTGCTCGATGTATCAGTTTTTCTTACTAGCTCTTGTATGCAATGCAGAAAAACTGATACGGTTATGAATTCTTGGTAACCTGCTCGATGTATCCGTTTTTCTTACTAGCTCTTGTATGCAATGCAGAAAAACTGATACGGTTATGAATTCTTGGAGTATATTTGTCTTTTAACTCAAAAAATGAATACATTTGTGTTAGTGTTGTGGCTCATTCTCAAATCTTGTACGCTGATTAAATGAACCTTTTACAAACATGAAGACTACCGGGTTATCTTTTTTCAGGGTACAGTTTCAGAGAAGCGTGTCACGGATCTTCAGTTGGAAGAGTTCCTCCAGTACGGCCCACAAAATAAGGAGGGAACGGTAAGCTAACAACCCAAGCAAAACACCTATCTGCTCATTTTGCCGACTTGAGTAGCTGAGTAGAATCTAATATTGTGTTTGCTTAACGCTTACAGAATGGGAAGCCTCTGCTACGGAAAACGAAGGACGGTAGGATCCTGAACTGGAACGTGCAATCAGACGATCCTCTCTGCACCCTTCAGGAAGCGTTCGAGAAGGTCAACCCAAGACTGGGCTTCAACGTGGAGCTCAAGTTCGATGACAATCTTGTATACTCTTAGCAAGAGCTCTGCCGCACCCAGAAAGGATTATATTGCAACTCCAGAAAAATTTATGGACATAGACTAGAGCAAGCTATATTCTTACCAATGCTAAGTTAAGACTACCTCCGAAAGAAAAAAAAAAACATTGCATCTCTTAATTGTTTCATTTTTCATTGCAGCTCCATCATACTAGGTTGTTGCATGTTTGCAGAGATATGGATATGGTGGTCAGACCAATCCTATTTTTTCACAAGAAGGTACCTTAACTTAGTTCTTCTGATAGACTGATAAATGGCAGAAAATTCTGTAAAAACTGCTACTCAAATAAACTACGCAGTAAATAACTGGTCTGTACTAGTGCCACCTCTAGTGTAATAGAGTATTTTGTGCAAGACATTAAATATGCAGGCCTAACAGTTGTATGCTAGAAATTGTATAAATACAGTAATAAACCAAAAAAAAGCATGCTAGAAAGTGTAGAAACGCTGACAATATTTTTGTCAGAAATTTTGACAACAT
The DNA here is from genome assembly GCA_028641055.1 of Alopecurus myosuroides. Classification (NCBI taxonomy): domain Eukaryota; kingdom Viridiplantae; phylum Streptophyta; class Magnoliopsida; order Poales; family Poaceae; genus Alopecurus; species Alopecurus myosuroides. The sequence goes on from JAPCYS010002203.1 coordinate 152,298, forward strand.
TTTTGTACTCCATCTAGCTTTGGTAGCCACTTCTTCTCCTATATATTGGGAGTAGATTTACAGTATGAGGTTTTAAATTTTTATTTGCAGAAATCCTATCTTGAATCTGATTAAACCTGTCAGTTTATGGATATTCCTAGCTAAATGGATGATTTAGACTTGATGTGCTGCTACTACTTGATTGAGACACATGACATGATATTTTACTCATGCTGGTGTGTCCAAGCTCCTGGTTTTCTGTTCTTGGTAGAGAATGTAAGAGCTTGTTGATATGACATGCTGGCTGGCGGTTGGGTTCCCTCTCTGTGATTATAATTTTGGACATCTGGTAGATGCTTTGGTTAAGATTGTTGTACTCCACGTAATATTTAGGGGTAATAGCTTTGGATTAATATTCAGGGATTGTTCTTGTTTCTGTCCATACCAAAACTTGTACTCCTAGTTCCTAATTTCCATGTTTGCGCTTCTTTTAAAATGCAGAAGGCTAGGGTACATCTGAGATGATGCTTGGCAGCAGTCATAGAATACGTTGAAGTGGTTCCAGGTTTTGCCGAAGCATTTTAGCTGCCAAGCGAGATTCGGACTAACTGTATGTCCAGAAGGACGAGGCATTGCCAAGCATTTCAAGATGCTTTTACTAAACAACATAAAAGACTCGTGTAGTGACCACATTGCTGCCAGTGGCAAACCTAATTACAGGTAATCCCTAGTATTACGCAGATGCTTACCATGTGATCATTGTGTTGAAATACATACACCATATTCAATTTAATCACAAGCTACTGCACAGTGAACACTACGAAAACAAAATGGATGCACAGGTAACTCTACAATTCTTCATTTTCACCTAATTAATTGTTTCCCAGGTGCAAGTATCTAAGGTGAGAACTGAGAAGACACTATCATGTTCATGGTCTGAACATCATCTAATTAGAGAAGGATTGCTTTTTCAGTTTCAGTTTCAGGTGCAACACTCATGTCAGTTTTCCTGAGCTTAATTTTCAGTTTCAGAGAACTAATCTGTAGACAGAGTATGATCTACCCACATTGCAAACACATCAACACCCACGTCAGTTTCAGTTTCAGTTGACTGGCGGCGCCGCCGATTTTTGGTCACCGGAGGAGCTCCGGTGACAAGCTCCAGCGGCGGCGAGCGAAGGAGCACGTGGACAGGGGAAATCAAGAATCAATCGAGAGGACTAAGGTGGTCTATAGGACCAGAATTTGACCCCGAAGATTCTGGAGGGCTCGGGGAAGCCTGAGGAGACGCGACGGCGTCGAGCTCGTGTGGGGGAGTCGTGCCCGGACTAGGAGGAGATGGCCGCGATTGCCTTGATCCGCGGCTTTCCGGCAAGCGGGGCTTGAGGAGGGCGTATCTGTACCTGAGGCGGAACTCAAGGTGTGCTCGGACTGGATCAGGGAAGATCGAGATGGCCTAACGGCGTCCAGCTCGAGCGGCGGCCGGAGTTTGAGGAGATGGCCTCAATTCTGGATTCGATCCACAAATTAGGGCAAGGGAGAATATGAAGGCGACTTGTCGCGCGCGGAGAAGTAGCAGGATCAGGCCGGCGGCGATAGGAGCTCCCACCGGCCTCGAGCCTGGCCGCCGGCAGTCACGCACGCGCGGAGAAGATGTGTTTCTGTTAGAGCTTTGGTTTAGTTTTTACAATTTAATACATCTAGGGGGTTTTATGTAAAAGTCCGTTGTAGTTCAAATTTTCAGCCCCTCGCGACATTTATTTCCGGACGGAGGGAGTACTTCAATATAGTTCCACTACTAACATCATGACTTCTCCCATGTCCTCAGTAACTAAACGAACTACTCACAAGAAATCATATGGATCATAATCAGAGGTGATATAATGGATAATAACAATCTGGTCATAAAGTGTAAACAGTGATAAATCTCACAAGCATCAACTACTAAAAAGTAATCCACACCAGGAGAGAGATCTAGTGAAGAACAACGATAAAGACCCCTAATTGTTACAGTGGGATGAAGGTGGATGATGCGGGTGATGGTGCTGGTGGTGATGATGATGACGATGACGATCTTGATGATGCCCGGAGCGATGACTGTGACGATGGCGATGATTCCCCCTTTCTGGGGAGGAATTTCCCCGGCAGATTCCTCCCTGCCGAAGAGCTTTTCTCTCTCTATGGTTTTCCGCCCCGAGGCGGCGGCGAAATAATTCTTAGATAATGTTCTGGGTCTTAGGGTTCCCTGGGGGTCAAGTACACAAAACAGGGCACCCGGGAGTGGGCCCGGGGCCAGACCACCCCCAAGAGCGGCCAGAGGGGGGCACCGCCTGGTGGTGTGGGCCCAGGTGGCCCCCCTTCGGGTGCCCTTCTGGCGGACTTCCTCCTTGGAACTTCTAAGACTCCTCCGGTATCGCCCCTCTTCTTCTGATATTCTGAAATAGGGATCTCGACGGTGCTTTTTCCATCAGATTTCTGGCCCCAGTGTTTATTCTCCAAAAATTATGAAACATGCAAAATAAGATAAAATAACATAATTGATGCATCATAACATGAAATATATCGATGAGTAACAGAACATAACAATATAAAACAGTGATGCAAAATGGACGTATCAGTAATGTGCTTGACAAAGTATCGGTTGAATGCCTCATGCCCCGTGAATACAAAAACCTCTCCAACTGGCTACTCAACTCAGGCCACAAAGCAAGTTCAAGTTTTAAAGTCATTGCAAGTAATAATAGCGTCATCAAGAGCGTCAACTAGGGTACCTCTTTTCCTAGGACATGGAACAAGCCCATGTCAAAATGACAAGACAAACAAACAAAATGAACAATCTCATCACCTTCTTTATTGACCATTGGTATAGATTTTATTGTGGGGTGTATAACTGAAGGTTCACTATAGCATGTAAGTAAGTTTCCACCATGTATCTCAATGGCTTGGGTTAGCGGCCCAGGCGTATCTCTAGCCATTTATACTCACTCCTCAAACTTACCATGTTTCCACAATTATTTCACTCAATGTTAGGGATCCATAAACAAATGTACATGATATCAACTAAATATAATTAAGAGCACTGTTGAAAGCTTGACATGTGACAGCACATATGAGCTTACTCCCAATCAAGACTCTTGTCAAGCACACAACTTTATAATATTAATCACGATGGTTCATGTTTATTAAGTGCAATAAAAGTAAAGTGTGCATCAAGTTCGTGAGAGCTTTTTAACCAAATTTTCCCATAACAATCAATAACATAAGCATTTTCATTTGAAAACATAGATAATACAATATAACATGATAAACATACTCGGAATAGCATAAATCTAATAGGTGATATGGTGGACTCACTGGGAAAACTTTGGTTGAAGGTGTTGGAAAACAAGTTTTTACTTGTTGGAATTTTTGGGCTAGAAAGAGGGACAAAATTGACCGTCTAAGTGCATGCATAAGTGTCCATGGAATTAATAAATCCATGTTAAACAAATTAAAGTAACATTCAGCATGAAAACATGAATAAAAGATAGTTCTTGATCAAACACTTGCAAATTAATACTCGTTAAAAAGCACACGAATCATGCAATTATATGTATATTTTTGAATCAACTCAAACATCCCTTTCCCAATCTTTTTAATAGCATACAACTTAATTCAACCAAAATTTCCAGTATCTCTCTCATAACATAAATGAAAAGTGGTGGTACCACAAACAAAAACCAAACTTAAATAACAAAAATAAAAGACGCTCAAGTTTATGCGATAAAGTGCATTGATCGAAAAACAGAAGTTAGACGTGTGCAAACCGAGAGTGTGTTGATCCAATGGGTTTGTCTTCACATCCCCAAGATTATGGTCTTGACCATCCTTGGATAGATCTTGGTGCATATCCTCTAATGTCTGTGAAAAAAACTTCAAAACACCGGTTCTCCCATCTCTTTTATGTGGGGTGACATTAGTAGGCACAAAACAATTGAATTGCTTGCTGTTTGAAATCCTTAAACAAAAGTTTGAAACATGTACAGAAAGTATATAATGTTGTATTTCTTCTTATAAACTCAATTGGATAAAAAAGATTCAACTTAAAAGGTCAAAGAATGCATAAAACAAAATGGGACAGAATCTGTCCAGAAAAACAACAGTAGAAAAAACGCATTTTTACGCCACTTAAATATGTTGAAAAAATCTGAAAAAATTCATGCTTACAGAGGATGAATTTTTTTCATCTATTGTTAAAATTTCAGCTCATTCGGAGTTGCAAAATAGAAATGAAAATCATACCGTGCACACATTCGCGCTGGAATAAAATCTCCAAATACAAATAGCAACTATTTCAAACTATTTTTTTTTGACACTCAACTATTTCAAACTAAAACGGGTAAAACTTGGCACTTTATTAAAAATTCCATAAACAAAACTAAAAACTAAGTCTCTTGTTACAGCAACAGGATACAAATAAAATCAAAAATAAAAACAACCGGGTTGCCTCCCATAAAGTGCTTTCTTTATAGCCATGTAGCTAGGCTTCTTACTTGGTATCAAGATGGTTGGAGTGAGGTGGCTTGGCATCCCCAAGATTGAATTCTTGTACTTATTTGATATATGTTGGGTGAGCCTAGGGGTAACATTCCCAAGCTTGAGTGTTTGTCTCTCTTGATCTTTGTTCATCACCCTCAACTCTTCCACTTGCAAATTCTCTTTACACAAAACTCAACTTAAAACTTAATTAGAGGGGTTAGTGTCCCCATAAATTAAATACTCATAGGTAAATCAAAGACATATAATGAGTTGATTCTAAAGATTAACTACTGTTACTAAGTTTATGTTTTTCTCTTTTATCGAAAGAACCACACAAAACATAGTAATGAGACTAATGCAAAATAAAGACAGAATCTGTCAAAAACTGGACAGCCCAAAAGGAGCGAATTTTTAAAGTCACTTATGTTGCTCAAATAATAAAAAATTGAACTAATTAAATGTGTAATAACAACTGAATATTGGTTTCATAAAATATCAACTCAAAATTCCTCTTCTGTGATTTTTAACATTTTTGGTAGTGAAGCTTAGGAATCTGTTTTCTATTTATGTCAAAAAAATGGACCGCAAATCACTATTATTTGATCCTATCTCTCAAATAGGACCATCATCTAAAGCATTATCATATAGAATATCTAAACAAAATTCCTCATCACTTTCAAACCTATTATCAATAATAATATCATTTTGAATGTGTCGATCATCATCAGAATCAGAATCAAAAGAGCATGGTGAGTAAGGATATGGGCAATCCTCTAATACCTTTTCCTCTTCTCTATATTCTTCTTGTTCCTACAATACATTAGATCTATCCTTGATAGCAACAAGATTGTTATAACATTCAAGGATACAGTTATTCTTACAAAAGAGTTTCGATCAAGGGTTGTTCAAGTGTTGTAGCAAGTCTTGGTGTGAGGCTACGAGCTTTATCTATATTAAACATAATTATCTCAAGAATTCCCATTACAATAGTAAATTCCTTGGTTGCCTTCATATCAGTGTTCATAATTTCATTATTATGGTAATAGGCAATTATAGGCATACTCTCAAGCTTGCATTCAAATTTAAGATGCTTAGGATATTGATCTATGCGGCAAGATACATTATACCTATCACATAATCCATGGCCAATTACATTTAATGCTTCCATTATAATCCTTTTTACCAACATTAATTGATTCAACCATAGGGGGTTGCATAAGTACGTGACTCATCATTCCATGAACATAACAATCGAACTATTTTTTTTGGTTTTTTTCAAATAAGGAGAGTATAAACTGGTACATAACTAAAAGTAAAGCTAATTAGAAACTCACAGACAAACAAGTTTAAAGGAACCTCCCCAAGCTTAGATGATTGCAAGATATAAAACAAGATAAAATAAATCTAAAGTCTAGTGCACATAAGAATAGAAATTTAAGCTCTACGCTCCCCGACAACGGCGCCAGAAAAGTACTTGATAACCCCCAAGAGCAGGGATCACTGTAGTACCTCTCAATGTGGAAGTATGGTATCGATCCGCGAGAGCAAGAAGGAAAAAGTCATCTATTCCCTACAACTAAAGTGTCACAAGTTTTATTTGATTATGCACTTATAGGAATACTCATGCAAGGCACATCATATGGACTTAAACAATGATCATACATAGAAAGATTAGATCAATTTACCACCACAAACCCAAAGTCCAGGGGGTGGATTACTCCCACTTTATCATGGTGACGATGGTGGAGGGGTTCGAGAAGATGGAGACCACCCCGGCAGCGCCCCGCCGGAGTTTTCCTCCTCCAATCTACAGCTCCAGGTCTTTTGTTTCGTGGTTTTGTGTTTCTGTGGTGCTCCCTTCCGAGAGCTATCGGTTACTATTTTTATAGTCGTTTTTAGGTCAAGACAAAGGCATGGAGATGAAAACGGATGACATCGGAGCAACGAGGGGGGAGAGAGGTGCTCTCACGCGGCCAGGGAATCTAGCCACGTGGGACCCTCCAAAATCCTCCTCGGACTTCCTTTCGTGCGCTTCCTTGGCTCCTACGCTTTGTTCCTTCCAAAAAATGATCCCCCCAAAATGTTAAGTCATTTAGACGTCGTTTGGGTCCCTGAAACATCAAAACATAGAAAATAGGGTTTTCTGCGAGTGCAGGGTTAATTCCCAAAAAATAGGAAAACTGTGAAATATTCCCAAAATCAATATAAAACAATGATATAACCCTTATATGGTGCAAATATGATTGAAATATAAGTAATACAATGCAAAGTTCATGTTTACATGCATCAGCATTTAAAACCACATCATTCATGATCATACTTTCACAAGCTAGTAATGCATAATTTAATAATCTCCTTAGTAGATATAATATGTTCTTTAAAACATGAACTCTTTAAGTTATCATCCATTGAAACAACATCTTTATAAATAATCTCATAACTATTAGGTGAACCTTTACAAGTAAATTACCAAGGTTCAATAGAACATAACTGATACAAACAAGCATTAACTCAGACCCCACAAGTGGGAAATAAAATAATAATTTTTATTAACATATTTATGGAATATATACATATCTCATCCACCATAAAGGAAGTATTCAAAAGAAGAAACATATCTTCTTAAACCAGTACTAAACCATGATCACTACATGTGATCTTCCCAAACCTCTATGTCTGCATTCCTGCATGATAAAGGCTACAAAATAAGAAATAAAGATAGGAACCTAGATAAGGAAGAAAACAAGTAACATGTTGAAATCCAAGTGTTTGGTGTTACATAAGAATAGTTTGGCTACAAGGTCTGATCAACCTCGTGAACAGATTATTCTTCTAAGCCTTAAACAATTGAGTTTGAGTAAGCTAATTTTAATCATAATGGAATACAACATGAGAATGAAATGGTTATTGAATCAAGTGAATGCATTTCACCAGGAGATTAAAATTACTACCGGAGCTAGTGTGTGGGAACCAGTCCAGATATCCTAAAGGCTCTAGTGGTGAATTTCTGAAGTCAACAGACAAGTAAGGGAGAGAAAACACTTAGGTAAGTCCAAGAGGTGATCTTACTTGCAAATGAAAAAGGCAACATGAGAATACAAGTGGCAACTAGAGACGAGGACATTGCAGGCAACAAAAGTCAACAAGAAGCAACACTGACTCAGTAAGACATTATGGCGTGATCCATTATCCAGTGTGTCTCTAGAAAACATTAGATAATCTAGAACCTCTAATTCTTGTCAAGCTCATCAAAGATAAGAGCCACATAATAATCTCTTTAATGGAATCAATTAACAAATCCTTCTCATACATAAGAGAAATGAGCGATAACTAAAATTCATCTCTACATAACCATGCAATTGATTACCTACCTCTAATATCAACATGGAATAATAGCCATACTTGGAACCTAAGTGGAAAACAAACAAATAAGTCTCTGTGGGTACTGAGTACCAATAAGAACTTAAGCCGCTCATGTTTTCCACTTGATCAAGTAATAATATATTAAGCAGGGCTTACAAACGCTTAATTTAAATGTTCACCAGAACTAATAAATGTTTCAATTATGGAAATGACTTAGCCACATAAAATATGACATGTTCATTTACTAGTAAAAATCATTCGACGTGTCTAAGAATAAAATTCCCTAACTGATAACCATGCCTATAATGCATAAAAAGCTTTACTTAGAAGTTTTACAAATTAGTTCCTAAATGACTTGCATCCAAATTATCCAATTTAAAACACACCACTTTGGCAACCACATATTTTTTGTCTGTGCTCATGTCAATCATAAATAAATAATTTTAAGTTCATTTGAAATTTAAATTGAGAGAAAATAACAAAAATCACTTAAATTTAGCACCCCAAGTTTAAAATTCAAACCTTGTTGAATTTCACCAAAACAAAACATGGTGAGGTTGCATTTTTTATAAGGATTTCAAATATCATTTTTAATAATTTTTAAGTTACAAAAAAGGCCTAGAAAACAAGGTTTTCTTCTTAGTTTTTTATGAAAATTCTGGAAAACTTAAGGGTTTCTATGAAAAAAAACTCCTTCTTCAACCTGTGAAAGTAGACACCGTGCGTGTCCTTGCCGAATTCGATGTTGTGCCACCTCCTGCTAGCCGCCTTTGGCAGGAGAAGTACATCTCATCGACGGCCTTCCTCTCCTCTATCTCCTGGAGCAGTTTCCCCTCTCTCTCTCTATGCTGCTCTATTCGCCGAAAGAACGAACCCTAGTTCGTTGGGTCGTCGTCGTGCGTCGTCGTTTCCGGTCACCTCTTCAGAAATTGAAACCACCAGAAGATCCGTTGTCCTCTCCTCTCACTCCTCCTCGCCTCTCGCATGCCGGGAATCCCAAGAGTCAAAGAATTGGGTTGTTCCTTTTCTTCTCTGTTTCTAGTCGCCCGCTGAAGCTCGCCCTCGCTGTTGAGCTTGTCGTGCTTCACCCACCATTCCATCGCGCTCCTGGTGAGCCGCTGCACCTCTGAGTGCTTTCCCTTTTGAATTTCATCAACGCAATCATAATATCACCATGAATCCTCACTCCCCGCTGCGCCGATGGACGTTGGCGCAACTCCGGCGACCATTTGGTCGCGCCACCACCTATCGGTTCCCCGTGACCCTCCCTAGCTAATAGAAACAATCCATTGCACTAATTCGTAGCAAATCGTCGAATTCGAGTTTAACAAGAGGGAATTTCTCATGTACTGACGCCACCCTGACGTCAGAATGACGTCAGGATAATTTTTGTTTTCTTCTAATTTTAGATTTAAATCGAACCGAACAGGTGGGTCCCACCTGTCAATTCAAAAATGAAAAAAATGATTTAACTTACAAAATCTATATATTTTAATTTACTTGTCGGAAAAATATAAATAAAATATGTAAATATTTAGAAAAATAAAATCTAAATGGTTATCAAATTTTCAAAAAATGTGTGATGAAGTTTAAATTTGAACATTATTTGAATTGAATTAATTCGTTTAAAATTGAGAAAATTAAGGCATAATTCAGAAAAATACAAGTTATATACCAAAATTCTTAAAACTACAAATGCAATTCATTTATGATATTTTCAATGTCGTTTGGAAAAGTTTAAAGATAAGGAATATTTGAATAATTATTTAAATCATTTTAAATTTGAGAAATTAATAACTGATCCAAATATTTTCAGAAAATTACAAATGAAATACCAAATTGTTGAGCATAACATAATATTTAAGTTTGTGTCCAAATCATACATGTTCAAATAACACTGAACCATTTTTATAATAAATGAATACATAAACCCTATTTTTCAAACATGGAGGTTATGAAATGCCATACCATGGGCATTTCAACTCCAGTACAATTGATAGGAGTGTCTTAAGGAAATAAAATTCTATATTTGTAAGCATGTCATGACAATGGTATCAGGTGTTAGATTCTTCTCACCCCGTAGGTGTTTAAACGGAATAAAATGACTACCCTATGTTTTCAAATCAACATTCTTCCAAACCTTTGGCTACCAATGTTCCATATTGTTAAAAGTGAAACTAAGATCTTTAGTTGCAAGTTTTAGAAGTAGGAATGAACTCTATTTTGGAAAGTATAATGGAATTATATACTATTCCAATAGAGCTATGAAAAAACCTTCATTCCACTATTTTCCTTAATAGTGAACTCCTAAATAATTTTACACTTCATAAAACCTCATCACAAACATTAATGAATTATAAGGTGGTAGAGTTGATTGTATTATATACTCACTTTCAATTAGATTCCTTTGTATTAGCTCTACACTTTCCAACAAACTAGAAGAAAACTTGTTTGTTATCTTTTGAAAGTTGTTTTCCATATGATATTATCTTATTGCCTAAACAAGTGATAAATACTTGTAATTTAAACATGATAACAATTGAGTTACTAAATAAAAGTGGAACACACGTAAGTCTAAAAGAAGTAACAACTTAATATAACTAAGTAACACATTTCAAACTATAAAACCCTAATGTTATTAACTCTTTAAGTGAATAAAACCATCACCACAAGTAATGAAACAACTCCAAGTCACCTAAGCTCAATGTAATAAAAATGACGTATTAAAAGTACATTACACTTGTGATCTAGGGTATTTTCAGGGTATTCGCGATATATCTCATTACTATGCATGTATCATCTTGCCAGGGTTTTCAATAGCCCTTACTAGGACTACTTTGCTATTTTTAAGATCTCGGGATTCCCACGCAACCCTTGCACCCTAGAAGGATATGAATTATTATTTCTATCTCATGCAAGTTCATCACTTTTTCATATCCTTTGAACTATTTGCTAAGAACTATTTGCAAAACCCTATCGTATTACCACCTTATTCTCAAAAGAATGCATGGTCCTATTTTTATAATAATATGACTAATTGAATGTCTACCCGAGTGGTAGAATTCTGTTGTGGTGGGCGGATGGAACCATGGTAAGAAGAATCGTTCATTGGAAGGTTCCACTTGCATGTGAAAGTATTACCTAGGAGATAACAGTCAATGTCGTCATAGTTCTTACGCCATAAATTCCGTGTTAACCATATGTCTTGTATGGGACGAGTAAGCCAGCTATGATTCCCGTTCACATGTCAATGGGCAGCCAGAGTCGTACGTTGTAGGTCTTGCGGTATACGTGCATTTGGGTGGGATCCCTTAATTCCCACGGACTCTGGTTCCTATGATGGTCTGCGCGGGGAGTCAAGATATCTATCGTGATGGGTAGAATCAGGGTAAACCTACGTGGCTTGAAATGGGTGGGAGTGTGTTGTGCGAAGAAGCATGGTTTGGTTCGGATCAACAACCAGGCCCCACACCTGAGTGGGCGTGGATATGAACTTAAGCTTGATTATGCAACATGGTATTGATCGCCTACGGTTAAAGTAACGCATCTCTGCAGAGTGTAAAAAGATGTGACATGTTACCCCCTGTTCCGGGAAGGAGCTGCGAACGCTACAGGAAAGAAACTCCATGAAGTTCTAACTCCTGTGAAGATTTGGCGGGCATAGTTTTTTATATTAAAAAAATCTCTTGAAGAAAGATTTGCTAAAACCTTGCATTATGCTTATGACTCCTTCGAGTCTAAAGCTGTAGTTAGTGCATCACACTACCCACTGTATATAATGAACTTGTTGAGTAACGCTCATTACTCATTCATTCCCGTTTGACCCCTGCTTAGAGTCGAAGCCATTATGGGAGATGTCGGATAGCCACTACGATGATGATGAGGTCCTTATCGTGAAGCCAGAGCTATCTAATGAATCTAGGGGTAGTCATATACTACTTAACTGATGAAGCAACATCATCAACAACACCGGTGGAGGAGAAGATACCAAGTTGAAGGAGGAGTCCACTTTTGTACTTTGTTTCTCTGAAGCCATAGACTAGGGCTGTGATCAGCCGTAGTGGATTAGGTTCTGGCTAGATATATTCTCCAGCTTAGAGTACGAATTGCTTCTTTTGATGTTTTATTTGCACGAGATCTTCTTTGATACATCAAAGCGAGATTCTCGAGATTGCGTAATGAATATGTTTGTATCCTATAGCTTTGCTTGGACTTGCTATGTTTCTGTTGTACCACTCTAAGGAATGTAATATTCACGGATAAGTCCTTTTGTGTGTATTATGTCAACGACTTGTGCACTTCACACGCAGTGGTGTGCTGGGTCACGGCATGGAGTGCCTTTTTGTGAAGAACGAGTGGGTTGAGAGAGGTGGATCGAACGGTTCTCTTTGTCTCCATCGTACGGCTACATATCGGGGGATTTGATACCCCGGGAGACGCTCGGCATGTTCCGATCCGTTAAGAAAATATTGATCCGAACAAATTTTAGTACTCACAATGTGTGTTAGAGTACTATATTATGTATGTAGGGTAACATTCCCTCATCCTCCTCTCCCTCTGTCCTTCTCCCCATCGAGCTATCTCCATCGTCTCTTCCTTCTCGCTCACTCCATGCACCACCATCCCCCATGGCTGAGGGTTGTCGACGCTTTCGGACGCGCGACCCTTGGGGCATACATCTCACCGTTCGCAGAGACAACAAGCGCGGCCGCTCCTCGCCAGTGCGGAGGCGCCGTTCCCCCTGCCAATCTCTGTCGGGCTCGATCCCCTCAGACCCCTCTCTCGCGCGGTTGCCCGCCCACATCTCAAGATTCCTCAGCCTCGCCTACACCCTTCTCCCGCATTTGTGCTCTGTCGTCCCGGTTGCAGCTTACCGCCCTAATAGCACGACGCCGCTTGTCCCCTCCCGTGCGAGCTTGGCACTGGCCACAACGCCAAACTTAGAGATGGGACAACAGGAACTCGCCGCAGGCAGGCATCTGTTTCGAGAACCGAATTGTTCGTTGAATGTAACGTGGAATATCAAATCACTTAATTGAAGACATGTATACGGAGCTCCAAGCTGTTTTCCTTTTTTTTCTTAGGCCTTGCTTGGATTGCTGTATTTTAGCCCAATGCCCAGGTTTTTACCCGTTCCCACAAAATTTACGTCCGGGCCCAGTTTCACCACTTGGATTGTTGTTTTATTTTCTCGACCGAGTCAATTTCTGGTTGTTTCCGCCTATAAACGAAACGGACCTCCGGAGGTCCTGCTCTTTTTCCCCTGTATCGATGTGCGTGAAAAAAACGGGCCCGTCGGAAATTACGGGCGAGAATTATGCGAGGTTTCCAAGCGGGGCCTTAGGATGAATTTGATTTGGTTTAGCCTCTCAATAGTTCTAGCCTTGATCTTTACTGTTACATTTAAGGGCTCCTTTGATTCATAGGATATTAAAAAGTGTAGGAATAGGAAAATCATAAGATTGAGATGGCATATCTTGTTGAATCCTATGGGAAGAAGAAGCATGTTTGATTGAGTGAAAAAAAAATCCATGAGATCCAAGCTCATGTTATTTTCCTATGAAGTTTGTACTACAAAATTTCTATGGAATTTTTTCTATAGGATATGATCCTATGAATCAAACGGTTTCAAAGGAAAAATTCCTAGGATTTCTATCCTACACAAATCGTTTAGCATTTCTAGGAATCAAAGAGCCCTAAGTTCTTTTGACGGAACATTTCCGCGAGACAACTAATGTTACAAAACATTTGTATGATATTTTCAATTTTAGCCGTTTTTCTAGACTCTGATAGACTATTAAACACAGCCACTCTCCCTTTATAAACCCCGATATTAAACTACTAAGGCGGCCTTTGTTAGAGGTCAACGGATCTACGCGGACGTGTTGATCGATTGAACTGAGTACTTAAATAGCCCCCAACTGGCTGAGACTGGTCACGCGTGAGGCAAGCAATGCATGGCTTGGCTGGATCCTATGTGACGCCTTTGTGTACGTCCAGTTTTGCCAATCAAACCTTCAGGAAAGAAATCCCAATCACAGAGCAGAGTTCTGTTGTACTAGTGCAGCCACAGTCTGCTACAAAATCCCTAATTAATCAACCATAATTCCAGGGCCTGTTCATCTCGAGTTACGTTTATTTAGTTCCGTCGCCACCTCTTGTTTCTTGTGATTCCTTCTCGCTTTTTTTCTTCTTCTTGTGATTCCTTGTCGCTGGCTGAACCTGAACAGAAGAAGCATGTGAAGGAACGTCCTAGCAGTAGCACAGGCCAGCCCACCACACCGGATCCAGCGGTTGTTGTATCAGGAACATTTCTTTCTTTCTCGTCGAGACCAATAAAATAGAAGTGCCGTCAAACTAAACGAAACCGACGACCGTGAGACCAAGAAGAAGGAAACCGCGCCGATCGAGCGTCCATAAATAGAAGCCAATTGTCGTCTTCCAGCACAACATCCATCCATCGCCCATCAAAGCAACCGAGCAAGTAGCCCCAAAGCAACCGAGCTAGGAGAAAGAGGAGAGAGCTTCAGCCTGTCGCTATGTGCTACCAGGTGAAGTGCGGCACATGCAGCAAGTCCACGTGGGCGGGGTGCGGCCGCCACGTGGCATCCGTGCACCGGCAGATCCCCGAGGGCCAGCACTGCGCCTGCCGCGACTGGCCAGGAGTGTCCGCTGCCGACGGTAAGAAGAGCACCGTTGGCTCTGGCGCCGAGAAGGGCGCCGTCAGCTCCGGCGACGAGAAGGGCACTGCCGGCTCCGGCATAGAAGAGGGGAAAGAGTCCACCACTCGCGCCATTCTGTGATGTTGTGGTCAAGTGGAATAACATGGCCGTGCCAGGTCGTGGAGTCCTACCTCTCCGACCCGAGTTGCGGTGGCGCGTCGCATGTTGTGGCACATCGATTCGTGTGCCATATCTCTTGTATGGATTATTTTTCATGTTAGATGGATGTATCATGTAATTTGGGGTTGAAATATATGGAATACTTTGGATTTTCCTTGTGCCAGATTGAGAATATGTAATTGCGGCCCCGGGCGAGCCTCCCGACGCTATCCACGTGGAGAATGTTGGTTTGGTTCTCTCGCTTGTTTTGTCATGGTTCTCATTCACGATGCCCGATCAAGCTAGCTTGCGATCAGAATTGTCGTCTGTCTTTAACGCAATGGTATAAAAACTTGGCTGTGAAACCCTAGCCGTCGTCAACCCGCGTCCCCGCTTGTGGGCTCTCTCGATGTGGCCGCCACCCCTCCTTTCTCCTCCCGCGTCTTCTCATTGCCCCTCCTCACAAATCACATCTCCTCCACCTCATGACTCGGCAAATGGAGTTTGGGCTGCAGCGCCGTCCTCGTCCTGCTCGGCGCTGGAGGCACGGGCCACATAAACATCTTTTTCGTGGAGCCTCGCCGTCGTCCTCGGTGCATAAAGTTCAAACTTAAATTATAAAATGTCGTATAAAGAATTTGATGTAATATTCACTTTGTGTTCTAGTCATCAAAATTTCGAGATAATGATCATGAAATGCAAAACAAAACAAAACAAAAAAGCAATTCGCATAATGACATTAAAATGTCATAGAGATAGGAAAAGGAAGATGTTCATGTAACTCGAAGATTTCATCTTGAGAGAAGTTAAAGTGATATTAAATCATGGGAACATGAATGTTTCATAAAGAAAAGCATATATGAATATATAATATTCATAAATCTAGTCTTGATTAAAATTATTTTATCGAGGATGAATAAATGTTGATGCTGAGTTGAGAACTTATCATATCAATTGCCAAAGTAGCAAAGGTAATTGCTAAGAGTAATCTGAAATGTTACATTATGAGTGTTAAAGTCAGTTGTATTAATGAAATAAGAAGTTATTCTTTTTCATTATATAAAGCGAAGAGAATTAAAAGTCTGTGGGAGCTGGATATGATCTGCTTGTAAGAAATTTAAATTGTTTTAAATGAAGTGTCCAAAAATGTCTAATTAAATTCAGATTTTATGAGATAGAATAAGGATTTTAATAAACATGACTATGATGAGTGTGCTAAGTGCAATTCAAGAAAAAATCAAATTGCAAAATACAAAACAAAGAAATTTGTTTCAAAAGAAAGCATGGGGTGATATTATGCAATAAACATGACCTTCATAATCATTGGTGAGCAAATAGAATGGGTTGATTTCAAGTCACAAACTTTGTGATTTGACCAATCACGTTGTCATGAGTGGGCACATAAGAACCGGAAGTTTCCAATATGTTAAAATTATATAACCAGTCGGTATAAAGGAGAAAAACTTAATGAAAAGTTTTCTCATAAAGATGGTTAATTGTTTGTAATTAAACTTTAAATATTATGGTAAGATGTTTCTCACATAATTATTTACGGTGGTATACAAATTATAAAACAACTCAGTGGATTTTGTAAAGTTTCAAATAATATTGTGAGATATTTACTCACATATGTATTTGTGTTGGAATTACGAAATAAAATATTTAATAATTTTTAATTTAGATTATGATTTTTTTAATTGACAATACTATATGTTGTATAATTATAAATATTAGTGTATTATGAGTGGACTCTACAATATTGCTAAGGATAGTTGCAACATAATCTGTGACATTGTGGATTGTAAGTTATTGGATAAATTTCTTTCGACTTAGTGAGGTTTCAAAAGACGGTATGATAATTATATTCGGAAAAGTTTGAATTATTAATGCTACTAAGGAACTAGATTCACATAATTAAAATTACTAATAAATCCAATACAATTTTATCACAAGTTGAATGGACCAAAAGGTGAAAGACAATTATCTAAAGAACCACATGCAAAGTGTGAGTAACACCGGACTTATATAGGTGTTATGACATCATACTAATTATAGTATTATTGACTCTGGTGCATGTGGGAGACTGGTGGAGATATGCTCCAGAGACAATAATATTTAGTTATTATTCTATCTCCAAGTTTATTATTAAGTTTATATATTTGTGCTATACCCGCTACGGTACTTGAATAATGAGTATTCAAAGGAAAACATACGTATGAGTGTAATGATATGAACAAACAAGTGTTCCTAATATTTTCTCTAAGACTATCTTGTGTGTTGTGAGATGATCAAGGTTTCCTGATCATGTACTTTGATAAGTCTAGCAACCATAAGGGTTTCTTATTAGAGTAACAATAGTATCGAGCCAATCCAAATATATGGTTTTGCTAAAGACAAACCATTGTAATATTTTAGCAAAGTGAGTATGAAGTTTTCATTGGCTAAGATTCCTGTACTATAAGAATATCTAGTGACCTCACGTTCGATAATTTATGCTTTGAATGTGTTCAACCGTGTACCATAATAGGAGATTATAACGTTGACATTTGGGTATGACCTAGAGTGTGTAATGGAACAGAGGTCGTTCAAGAATAGTACTTAACTCCTCTAGACGATGGAGAGTTACATCGTGTGGGCCCTCTCAATATCATCAGTGTCAACCAATCATCTCACCATACACAGTGTGATTTATTACAAGGACATCAGGGATATGTATGAGAAAAGAGAACGTTATTGATACGAGTTTTATATGTGTTATGATCAAAGAGTTTTATTATACTAGATCACATTGTCTCACCTTGTTATATCGTTGATATTGTGTAGTTAATAGGATAAGCGCAATGAGTAACTTGAAGGTTCCCTCGTCCTTTGTGAACACACAGGAGCCATCATGGGTGTCCATGGTTCCGATGTTGATTATTGTTTGGTAAGTTCCCGAACATGTTTGTGTGTTGCCTAACCTTTACAGATCGCACACTTAAGTTGTGTATGATAGAATGAAATCACATACCCATTGGGAGACTCCAGGAGGAAGGTATGATGTAGTCCAACAACAATTTCCCTCAGTTAAGGAACCATGGTGATTAATCCAGTAGGACTTCGAAGTCTCTCAGTAGGTTTCTTATCGTTTGGTACTTCAACAAGCGTAGACCTGCACACAAAACACAAACTCTCTCTTACTCCCAACTTACCGAGAAGGTTGTCAATCTTCCTGTGACGCCCCGAGATCGGGCACTATGCAGATTTCAGCATTCCCGCCAAAATCCACATAATAACCGATTCCAGGTTGCCGTTTATGATAACATTACAATAGTTCACGAATAATCCACAATTACAACAGAATCAGAAAGATACAAGATGACTCAACGATCCAGGGATACAACTGATACATTACAAAGATCCAAATAACAGCGGGAGAAACAAACGTCCGGCTACGGACAAGATACAAATTGGACTAAGAGTCCTGAAGATAACCGAGAGCGTCCAATCCCTGCCCAGGCCAAGCCGGAGGGATTCCCAAGCTAACGTCGTCAGACTTCAAACCTGTTGACTGCAATGTTGAATATGCAGCCACGAAAAAGATTCGTGGGTCAGTACGGTTAAGTACTGGCAAAGGGGATAAAACCCATACTCACAAGTTACCGGCGTAGCCAGTCATCACAAGATACAAATACTTTAGGATCAACGGAAAGGAAGGGGGTTATTGCAAATAAGCGACAGCAGGCTGCACTAACCAACTACAGAGATTCTATTACTTCCAACTATCACTAGTAGGGAAAAGGCTACCGCAGGCGAACCAATTTAGCCTACCGCAGGCGAATGACTGTTCGCCTGGGACCACCTCGCCAGCGGTAATGACTTACCGCAGGCGAACAACCAAATGCGCCTGGGGTATCTTGACATACCCCAGGCGAACAAGACTTATGCGCCTGGGGTAATCCTCTTACCTGAGGCGAACAAGCGCTGTGCGCCTGGGGTACATGTTCGCCTGGGGTATGCTTCCCTGTTCGCCTGGGGTATGGTTTTGCTGTGTCAAAAAATAAAAGAAACGAAAATAACAGAATTACAGCAAATTGACAGTAATAAATATGAAAATGACAGCAAAATAACAGAAATATTTCGATCATCACCAAATAGTCTCGAAACGAATAGTTTAGTTACAAGCATAGTTCAAACACTAGGAGTACATAGTCCAAACAAATCGATAGTTTAGTTATCTAGACAAGCAAAACAACAAGTAGCATCAACACTAGGAGTACAAGGAGTATAAGCACGGCGATGGCGAATGTGGTCATCCGGGCCCTCGTCTTCTCCGTCTTCTCTCTCGCTAGGTAAGTGGCGTATCGAGCTTCCGCCTCCACCATGGTCTTGTACCCTTGTAGCTGTTGCCGCTGAAACCGTGCACCTGTCTTCGGCATTGGTCCCAGTCGTCGTAGACTCCGGGAACCCTACCGCATACACAACATACCATGTCATCTGTGCATAGGACAAAAATACGAGTTTAGCATCGAAAGTGATAATAGACCGCAAATAACTATCAAAAAATAGAAGCATCAAGGTTTACGAATAAAACACGACAAATAAAGGTCTAAAAGTTATATGATGCAAGTGTATACTAACATTTTGTCAATCCTATATTCTCGGCGGGAACGGACGAACGCCTTGTAGCGTGTTGAATGTCCGGGTGTCACGTTGCTCTCGTAGGTGTGCTTCTATGTCACGGTTGCTCGGTGGTGCGTGGCCGTGGAAGAACAAGCCACCCCGAGTGATGACATCCGACGAGAGTATCGTGCAGATCCTCCGCTGGATGCGACGGAACTCAGCCCGCACATATTCATCGGTGGTGTTGGCCATTTTTGTGGTCAGGTCTCGGAGATCACTTGGTAGATGGGCCTGTTGGGCATCCTTTAAGTACTCCTCATCTGAAAGATGACATACCAGGCTTCCAACTCGATTCTTGCCGATTGCTTGAGGCAGGGGAAGTTGTTACGTGGGTGCACACGTAGGAGCCTCTTTTTCTCCTTTTTCTGGGCTTGCCTAAATCGGCGGCGAAGCCGTTGAGGGCACTATTAAGAACAGCTCTTATGTCGGTGTAGTCCTTCTGCACCGCCCTACCCGCATCAAGATAAGTGCATTGTGACCAATGCGGTTCCATGACGATGAGTACGCATCCTCCGTTTCTGCGCAGAACATTTCGAACAAGAGCCATCAATATCATCAATCGGAATACTAAGGAGATTCTAGAAAGAATGTAACGACGTGAAGCGGAGAGGACTACTTACTTGGGAAAGTATGGCATGAGAATGGCGTTCTTATCCTTGTTATCTATCAAAAACCCCGTTATGTAAGTCGTGATAAGAACTCGGTCCGCATGTGACCGCAAGTAGTCCTCATTCATGTAGTACGGGTCATAATCGCCATGTGCGGGGTATTCTCCATGACCATATCATGCGCCATGCTGAGCGATACCAGGCGGACAATGCTTCGGTCGAGCTTACCCAAGTGGAAGACCCTGAATATGTCTTCGTATCTGATGAAGAACACCTCTGCGGGATTTGAATCCACAAAGCCCAAGGATCGGGGCACCTTGACCACGTATAGCGGTAGGAGGGATGTTTCTCACGTAGAAGTTCATTCTCTTTGAACAAAATCCCGTCGTGGGATGGTCCTCATGTCACCACCCATGACAGCGACAACCTCTGCCGGCAGCATCGGCTCACCCATCTCATGCACCTTCCTCCACGGGACGGCGGGCGGCAAACGGTCCAGGACTCGGGAGACCGCTGGCTGGCTACTAGAGGAGGCACCACCTTTCTTCTTGTTGCCCGGCCTCTTCCGATTCTTCTTCGGCCTCAAGCAGATGGGGAGTGCCGCTTTGTTTTACAGCCTCCGCGGCCGTAGCACGGAGTGTATTCGGGGTAACCAGCGTAGGCTGTGGAGCCGTAAAGGCCGTCTGCTCCTCGAGTTTCTTGGGAATAGGTTAGCTTCTTCTGTATATCCGGTTTCTGGTGGGTAACTCAGAAGAACCGCCCTCTCCGCC
Organism: Alopecurus myosuroides; assembly: GCA_028641055.1. NCBI lineage: Eukaryota > Viridiplantae > Streptophyta > Magnoliopsida > Poales > Poaceae > Alopecurus > Alopecurus myosuroides. Next base: position 173,019 of record JAPCYS010002203.1, read on the forward strand.
ATCTACCTTCTTCTGGATATCAAGAGTTCTGGCGGGTAACTTCGGAGGAACCGGCTTCTCGCCATCCAACTGATTTATGAAATCGTCAATGGGAGAAAGTTCAATATCCATGTACTCGTCATGGGTCTCATGCTCGTGATGTTGCTCGTCATTGGACGTCTCGTGCTCGGGAGGAGGAGGATCCACCGGAGGTGGAGAGAGGACATTGCCATGTTGGACCTTGTCTTGTTGGCTTGCCGCGGGCGCAACCGGTGTAGTGGTGACGGTCATGGCTTGGCTTGGTGCCGACCCTGACGTCGTGTTCAGCCGAATAAGGGCTTTCGGCCATAGCAAGATTTGATTGTCCAGTTGGCCGAGATTCAGCTCGCTGTCGGCATCGGCGGGTTGATTAGGAGGATACAAGTTCTCGAATCCCGGTAGCACCAGATCGACGCGAACCCGAAGCTCGTTGTCCGGTATATCTCTGCAATGGTACTTGCGGGATAGTGGCTGCAAGATGCTCCCCTTTGCAACATCCTTCAACTCGCTGCCCACTTTTAGCAGGAAGGTGCATCCCGTCGCGTCAGCCTGCGATAACATGCATGGATAGGTCAGAGAGTAGGGTTATATTGAACTGGCTACAGCTTTTGAGACGGTCAATAATTTACCGTGAGGGCATTGAGCTCGGCTAACGTCGACGGACCACAGGTGATGGTGGGCTCGTCGAGCAACGGGGTGGTGGCCGCGCCGGACACGGCCGACGGTCCATCGGGGGCAGGCGCGTCGGGCACGGCCGACGGTCCATCGGGGGCAGGCGCGTCGGGCACGGCCGACGGTCCATCGGGGGCAGGCGCGTCGGGCACGGCGGGGGCGACAGGCACGGCCGACGTCGACGGACCACCGGCGGCGGCCGCGGCGGGCACGACCAACATCGACGGTATGTTGAACGTCGGTAACGGCCCCTGTGAGCCGCCGGCGATGTAGCCACATATTTTTTCAAATACGGCTGGGATGAGCGCATTCATCTTTTCCCCCACCGTTCTCTCAATCTTCTTCTCCATGTTTGTTTCCAAGTCATGGACCTTCTTCTTCAGCTCCTCCGTCTCCTCGCTTCTTCGCCGCCCGCGACTCCTTAGTGCTGGGGCTCAGCCAAGCCATAGTTGGCGTGCTTCTTAAGTCCGCCGCCGGTGATACGGCCTAAGTGCGGCCTTTTCAGAGGGTCCTGGCTCTTTGCCTTGTTGTACCCCCTGATGAAAGGCTTATCCCACGCGACTTTGGCCGTCGACGTCTGCGACGAGGAAGATTCAAGTTGTTGTTCTTCTAGCTGCAGAAGCAACATATAAACGGTTTAGAATTGGTTTCGTACTAGAATGAAATCATGGACTTGATGATGATGAGTTGCATGAAATGGTAATTTCTTACCACTAGCTTCTCAACATTCTTCACGCTATCGTCCGTGACCAAAATAACACCCTCCACCATCTTCGGGTCCGAGACAAGTTCCCCGGTCGGAGTTACTTTTCTGTACCTCGACCTCATGAATTTCTGGAATTGCGGGTCATGGGCATACTTGGCGTAAGGGTTCTCAATCCCTTTTTCAATGTAGGCCTGGTCCTCTTTCGCCCAAACTGGCTCCTTCCCGTCGTAGCCACGACAGCCGAGATTGTGGTGACCGATGTTCTTCGACGCTAGATCCTTCCCCCATCCCGTTTGCTTCTTAGTGACATCAAGCGACTCGTTATCTAGGAAGTCTTGAAGTCATCGGGCGTAATCCGCGGGAAGTGGCGATGGATCTCTTCGAATGGTGTCGATTCCTTAATCATCGCCCTCACCATAGTCTTGTAATTGCTCAGGGCTTTGGTGAATCTAGTGAGGGCGAGTTTGTTCACGAGGTTGCCCTTCAGATTCTCGTTGTTGTAGGGGGGAGGGAACTCGTACCGCGCGTGCAGCCTCGAGATGAGTTGGGCGCGCAGAGTTAGTTTCTTCTTGAGAGTCGGCTCGTTGACATTGACGACGTCTCGAAGTATCGCGCCAAGTTGGAGGAAGTACCCCTTCACAAGGTCCAATGGCATTAGAGGCGTGCCACTGGAAGGGTCCACCTCCGTGAATTTCTCTCGAACGGTGCCGACCTTGTTCGGAGCTCGCTTTCGACGCTTGTTTCCCGTCGTGCTGCTCCCTGAGGGACCCCCCGCGCCACTATCAGTGGTTTCCTCCTCGCCACCGGTGAGCCCGTCATCATTGAGGGGCTCGACATCATGGGTCAGTTTCTGTCCGATCTTCCTCTTGCGACTCTCGGGCCATAAGGATGTAGTGGTCCAATAAAGCCGGATCCGTAGTAGAAGAAGACATGCCCTAGCTAGCAGTAGACAAAACGTATACTGTTAGTCACCGGAAAAATTCGGCGTGACCTCGGCTATATAAATGGTCATGCCGGAGTGCCAGAAATTCGCCGGAACGGAAATGAATCAACGTTCCGACAAAACATTGGCACTCAATGTACCTGCGACAGAAATTGAATGCACACATATGCATGGCCACAAAAACAGTTCCTTGCATTGCTGTCATCACATGGCACAAAAACTCCCAGGAAATTCATATATCATGCCAAAAAAACCTTCATATATATTGATCAAAGTAAAATACTGCACTTAATTAATAACAAATCACGTAGAATTCTAGCAGTGTCCAAAGCTTCAGTGTTCTATTCACATGTAATTAGTAGGTGATTCAGCTAGTGTAAGAAATATAGCATTTTATACTATGAGCTGAACTACCAGAATCCAGAAATAATGGTACATGATCAGATCCAGTTGTAGCTAAAGCATGTAGCAGCAGTAGTACTATGAGGGCGTTGGAAGAGGGGGAGGGGGGCTGACCTGGGTTCGTCGTGGGCGTGGGCGACGGCGGCGTGGGTGACGACGGCCGGCGTGGACGACGACGATGAGAGGGACGGCGCGCGCGGCGTGCTCCCGCTCCTCCTGCCCTGCTGCTCCCGCTCCTCCTCCGCTGCTGCTCCTGCTCCTCCTCCTGCTGCTGCTCCTGCTCCTCCTCCTGCTCGACAACGACGACGGCGGCGTGCGATGAGAGAGGCGACGGCGTCGTGCGATGAGAGAGGCGACGGCGGCGTGCGGTTAGGGCTCGATATGTGCGATGAGAGTGATTATGCGGGTTGTGAGTTAGCAGATCGAGTACTTACAGGCGCACAACGAGTGAAATGCGCCTGCGCTATCCCTTACCCCAGGCGAACAAAGGGATGTGCGCCTGCGCTAACGTTCTTAGCGATTCGTTTTGCGCGGGCCCACAGAGGTATACCCCAGGCGCACATACTGGAAAATGCGCCTGCGCTAAGCATTAGCACCGGTTTGTGTCACAAACCGTTCTAAAGGAGTGTCCACTGGGCCCACCTAGCTACCCGCACAAATGGCCGCAGGCCTTTAGGACCGGTTTGTATAACAAACCGGTCCTAAAGGCCTGGGCCATTTGTGCGGGTAGCTAGGTGGGCCCAGGGGACATACCTTTAGAACCGGTTTGTGACACAAACCGGTTCTAATGTTCTTGGCTCGATGCCCTGTTATGCCCGGCCCCCACAGATCCTTACCGCAGGCGCGTTATCTAGATAATGCGCCTGCGGTAAATTTCGTAGGATTTTGGTTTGCGCGGTCCCACATGGCATTACCCCAGGCGCATGTCCTGTCAAAAGCGCCTGTGATATATATTACCCCAGGCGCGTTTTCTCGATGATGCGCCTGTGCTAAGATTTTCTAAATTACACAGCCCCACCCCGGCCTGGGACACATCGAGCAATACGAATGCTATAATATGTGGCTCCCCCACGTTGGTTTTCACTTAAAAAATACATACATATGAATGTTAACATGTGCAAAAAATTTAATATATGTCGCATCGAGCGTAAATAGATTGGTTTAGCGAGATACCGCAAGTGTTTCTCTCTAAAAACACATTTAATATATGTTTTGCTGCTTTGATTGCCAAACGATTGAGACCGTCGGTGCTCGCACCAAGCCTGATATGATGTTCCTTGGGTCGTTCCCGAATTCCTCATCGAATGCGTCTAATGCTTTCCACTGACATGCATCCGAAGGGTGTGTTAGCACTGGTTTTTCAACACGTTCTGGATCGCTCAGGGCATCTCCAGCCGTTGCGCCCCCCAGGGCCCAAAACGCCGCCGTTTTGGGGCCGCCGCGGCGCTAAACGGCGCTATTCTGGAACCTGGGGGGGCGCGTTTCCCAGTCGCGTCCCGAGCCCAAGAACCGGCCCAAACAACACAAAATGAAAACAGGCGAAATTTTATTGAAATTCGAAAACTGCGTACATGCATATTCGGCGCGAATTTAAGCTAGTACGAAAAATTTAAACTAAACATAGGAAATTTAAACTACTCGATGACTGCTCCGCCTACGCATCGTCGTCTTCATCAGCGACGTCGTCGTGGCGGTGCTGGTTGGAGGGGCCGGCTCCGTCCTGGCTCGCCGCGGCGAGACGGCGTTGCTCCGCCCGCTCCGCTCGGGCCTGCAGGCGCAGCCGGTGCAGCTGCGCCTGCTCGGAGGGCAGGCGGTTGCGCCGCCGCTCACTCTGCAGCGCAACCTGCCGCCGGTCGGCCTCGTAGAGGGCGATGATGCCCTCCTGCTCGACGGAGGCAGCACGCTGGGCCCATCTGGTGGCGCACCGCTCGCGCCGCCTCCTCCCGCTGGGCGCCTCCAAGGAGGCACGAACGGCGGCCGCCTCCGCCGCCGTCGCGGCCTGCTCGAGGACGCCGCGCACCTCGCGGTACGCGTCCTCGTTCTGCGAGGTCTCGAACGAGTGCAGCCCGGCGTGCTGCTCGGGCCACACTGGTTGCCTCCTCACCTCACGTCTCCAGTGGCGGGCGGCTCGCCGCGCTTCTCGCTCCTCGTCGTACTCCGGCGCCACCGGCTCCGGCGCCACCGGCTCCGGCGCCACCACCTGCGGCTCCAGCGCCGCTTGCTGCGCTGGCTGCAGCTCGTCGTCGTCGCTCTCGGGCCCCGCGTCCCAGAGGTTCTCCATTGCGGCGAGGTTCGAGGGTGGAGAAGAAGGGTGGAGAAAGAATGGCGAGGAGGGAGTCGAGACTGTGCGTACGGGGAGGGGGCGGGCACCATTTTATATACTACTCGCGGGCCAGTCGCCGCGCCGCGCGTGTCGCCGCTGCCGCCCCGCCATTAATCCGGTGGACTTTGACTGGGGCGCATGCACTGGCCGGCCGCCTTTGACGGCGCGGGGGTTTCTGTTCCCGGCGTTTAATGGCGGGGGTTCTGTTCCGTGTTTAATGGCCATTAATCCGGTGGACTTTGACTGGGGCGCATGCACTGGCCGGCCGCCTTTGACGGCGCGGGGGTTTCTGTTCCCGCGTTTAATGGCGGGGGTTTCTGTTCCCGTGTTTAATGGCGCGTTCTGGGAAGCGCCTGCGCTAAGTGGTGCTACCCCAGGCTATTCTTTGTCCCAGGCGAACTACTTACACGTGCGCCTGCGCTAAAGGGAGCTACCCCAGTCCACTTTTTACCCCAGGCGCTTCGGTACGTACTCGCCTGTGGTATCTGTTATACCGCAGGCGAACTGATACGCGATTCGCCTGCGGTAAAGGAAGCGTGCCAGCGTCGGCCGTGGTTGGCCCTGCCACACTTTACCCCAGGCGCTTCCGGTTTCTGTTCGCCTGGGGTAACTGGCCTACCCCAGGCGCACCTTCTTTCTCTTCGCCTGCGCTAATTAACCCAGGCGCACCGTTTTCCTTGTTCGCCTGTGGTAGGATATGCTGCTATAAGCAAATCTCTAGTAGTGTATCAGAAAGGGGATAAGATCGAGTAATAGTAACCAACTGAAAGGTAACTTCAAACAAACTCATCCTGGATCTCGCCCCTTATCCAAAGAAGCAATCCGAGGATAACTCACACAGTTGTATTAATGATGGTTCAGGTTGTTGTGTCAATAATCCTATTACTAGTCAAGTTGTTAATCATTGGGTGAGATTGTGAATCATTAGTTTAAGTTGTCCTGAGTACTTGTTAGCCAGTACTTTCACCAAGTAATCCATAACCGCGGAAAACACGGCTTCTCGAGAAGATTATCCCTGCAGGGTGGCACCAATTTAGCCGTACACTCATGAATATCCCGCCAGATGGAGCGGCCACTCCACCAAGCGGGGCACTCAACACAATCCAACCCTTCTTCGCATCAAGCCCAAAGCACCTTGGGCGCACGGCTACTCGGGCCCAGAAGAAAATGGACCCTCATAGCACTCTAAGACCGTGTCCCCCTATATGCCGACTACGAAAGTTCCACCCGGGTACCAAGGGCTCGCAAGATCATGCATGCAGCAAATGGAAAACCCGAACTAAATGAGGCGATTTGGACGAGATGCGAATAGGGTCAAACTGAGGGGGAGCCCATACTCCCCAAATGCGGGTAGTGCGCTCATCATGGATCAGTAGACAAGACCCTTTTCCTATTAGGGTCGACACTAGCAGGCCTCAAAACCACAAAGGGCCTCCTGCCGGTGCCTTATCATCAAATTTATTATTAATAGCAACATTAGCATGATTGATTGATTAACATCGAGCCCCAGAACATAATAGAGTAATAATAGGAGTAACGGTAACAGACTCGAGCAAAACAACCCTAAGCAAGATAGTAAGACAGGCTCAAGCAAAGGTTATAGGTATGGAAGTGAGGCAATATCAAGGTTAAGGGATTCATGTGATGGGTTTCGTAACAGCAACAACTACTACTAAGGATAGCAGGAAAGAATCAACGAAAGAATCGGTAACAAGTGATGAAAGGCAGCCATATGGCAGCAAGTGAGTATACTTGCCTAAGATCCCGCAAGGTAGCAGAACTTGTCGTTGCTCACATCATCTCAACGTCCTATCCGGGAAGAAGCAATGAACCTCGAACAAACACCGGATGCAACAATTACTACTACGGCAAAAGATCCAGCATGATCAAGATATGGATGCATGACAATTTAATTGATGCTTAGAAATAAACTAGTTGACAAGATAAACAGATTTAAATGGACCCATATGCAATTTGAGTTGCATATGAAAAGCCCATGAATTATGATTGAAACAATTGTTTTCCGACTAATCATCAGGTGAAAGTGGTTTAGTATGATGCATGGATGAGGAAAACAACAAAATAACAACAATAGAACCAATTAGAAATAAGGTTTACCAAGTTTGGGAAATTATTTATTAAGTTAGGAAAGGTGGCTTATTAAGTGAGTTACACAAGATTTATTGTTTTTCACCCATTTAATTGCTCAAAACAGATAACAAACTATATTTGGAAAGAACACAAAATTTTAGATGGAAAACATATTTCATTTGTTGAAATTGGAATCAAAATGAATTAGTTATTAATTTGACAATTTTAAATGCATTAATTAAGAAATAGTTGTTTTCAGCAATTTAAATTGTTCCAAACAGAAAACAAAGTTGATATTTGCAAAGTTTAGAGAATTTGATTGATAAAGCATTTTTACTTTTCAAATTTGGAGTTAAAATGAAATAGTTATGATTTATGCAATTAAATCAATTTAAATTGAGCCGGAAGCCCAACAATTAAATATAGGTTTAATTTATTTAGCTAGCCATCAAATTAAATGTTGGTTAATATGATCAAACGAGAAATTGGGTGAGCTAAGCAAAATTAAATGGAACGGGGCATCACTTAATCGATACCCCCAACACATTCCATAGAGGGTTATTTAGGTGACATGCACGATGCAACCAATGATCAATATAAAATATGCAAACATGAGCATGGATGGCAAATTAAGATTCCTTGCATTTTTCTGATCAAAAAAGATATAAAGTTTGCATGATTTGGATTAGTAGAATAAAGATATGAAATTTACAAGATTGACAAAAAGAGAAAAAAAAAGAGGCAGAGGAAAAATGTGCTTATAGTGGGATTCGAACTTGGCTCTAATGGTTCAGGATCAGGTGCACTGCCACTGGGCTGTGTACTTGCTTGTGTAGAGTGTCAGGTCTGAACCTAGAAGAAGTGTCATTCCGTAATGTTTTTCTGACGAAACTGAAAATAAAAGGTGAAGTGTGTAGCAGTGGGGATTCGAACCCGGGACCTAGCATGTGCGCACAAGGGAACCTACCAGTGCGGTGTGTGGTGCGGATGGTGATAGGAAGGGGGGGCGGTCGTGAGGTTAAGGTGCAGTTCGCGAGATGTAACTGAAAGTTACAGGAACCCGATCGCTACTGACTGACGGACAACACTCGGTCGCCGGCGGTCGCTGCGATCGTCGTGGCCGTGGGGGCGCCGTGCTCTGTGGGGCTGCAGCGGGTGCGTGGTGATGTGCGTGTGCGTAGGGGAGAGGCAGAGGGAGAGGTGACGCGCTCACCTCGGGCCCTCGATGGGGACAACTGCAGGGCGGAGCAGGTGGCCGGCGGCGGAAACGGCGCTCGCCGGCGTCGATCCAAGGCCCCAGGGCTCCTCCCTGGAGGCGGAAACGGAAGAGGACGGCACGGGGATTCGATTCCCGTGCCCGTGGTGACCCGACGGCGACCACAGCCCCCCGACCCCACCCACGATCGAGCTCCATTCATGGGGATGGCCGAAAATTCAGAGAAAAGGATAGGAGGAAGAAAGGGAATCGGAAAGGGATGGCGGCGGCTGGGAGAGAGAGGAGGAGAGGTGCGGCCTAGGGTTAGGGCAGGTACTTGTAGGGGATTGGGGCAGGTGGAGCAAGGAGGGGTCCATGGAGGGGGGTGAAAGCGACACCCCTCCTCTGTCCGTACGGGGAAGAAGACCGTGGGGGGGCTGCTGGGCTAGAAAGATTTGGTGGGCTGGGGTTGTGGGCTGGAGGGAAAAAAAAGGGATGGCTCCTCTCTCCTTGGCCTTTAATTTTTATTTTTTCTTCCTTATTTTTTTTTTGCAAGAAATAAAAGAGGGAGAGAGAGAAAGAAATAGGGTTTTGGGGGTTTTCCCTTTAGGAATTATTTGTGTTACTTTTCCAAAACAACAAATAAATCAAGAGTTAACATTGTTTCACAATGTTGAAAATTTAATTTGGTTTAAAGGTGTTAGTTGAGTTTCAAACAATGTTTGATTTGGGAAATTTTGGAAAAGCAAATTATATTAAATAGGTTCAAGCAATTATGAAAACATTATTAGCTTTAATTTTGTTTGCAAGATTTTAATTCTTAAACTCCCATTTGAAATATTGCCAAGTAGGATTTGATTGGATTTGAATGTGTTACTTGCATTTACCATTAGGGTTTTGAACAATTTAAATTGTTTTGAAGTTTTGAGTGGTTTGGAAAACATGATGCAATGATTATGGGATGCAGATGATGCAAACAAAAAGAAAACAAACAGGTAACACCCCAGGTGTTACAGACGACACCACTAACAAGGGATTGCGCCCTCGCAATCCACCTGCTAACCCGGGAGGGGAAAGAAGTTCGACTATCGATTCTTCGTGCTTCCAGTTGATCTCCTCGACACCACTAACAAGAGATTCTTGCTCGGAGTGACGACGATGTTCTTCCACCAGGAATCTTCCGATGATCGAACCTATTAGGTTAAGGGCTCAGAAAACGTCCACCCACGTAGGATCCTAACACTTTGAAAGATTGAGTACGAGAGTAGACTCCAAAACAGATAAGATGGGATGGGAATAGAATAGAGATAAGGAGAAAAATAAGAATCCTATTGAGAGGTTTTCCAAAATAGTTTAGCAGAAATAGTTTTTGACACTCTAGAAACAACGACCGTTAGCGAGGTTAACCTACAGGCTTTGCGGACCCGTTGCTTCGATAACCATTCGTATCGAAACAATCTCGGGAATCGGAACCAAGGCTCTGATACCATTTGTGACGCCCCGAGATCGGGCACTATGCAGATTTCAGCATTCCCGCCAAAATCCACATAATAACCGATTCCAGGTTGCCGTTTATGATAACATTACAATAGTTCACGAATAATCCACAATTACAACAGAATCAGAAAGATACAAGATGACTCAACGATCCAGGGATACAACTGATACATTACAAAGATCCAAATAACAGCGGGAGAAAACGTCCGGCTACGGACAAGATACAAATTGGACTAAGAGTCCTGAAGATAACCGAGAGCGTCCAATCCCTGCCCAGGCCAAGCCGGAGGGATTCCCAAGCTAACGTCGTCAGACTTCAAACCTGTTGACTGCAATGTTGAATATGCAGCCACGAAAAAGATTCGTGGGTCAGTACGGTTAAGTACTGGCAAAGGGGATAAAACCCATACTCACAAGTTACCGGCGTAGCCAGTCATCACAAGATACAAATACTTTAGGATCAACGGAAAGGAAGGGGGTTATTGCAAATAAGCGACAGCAGGCTGCACTAACCAACTACAGAGATTCTATTACTTCCAACTATCAGAAAGGGGATAAGATCGAGTAATAGTAACCAACTGAAAGGTAACTTCAAACAAACCCATCCTGGATCTCGCCCCTTATCCAAAGAAGCAATCCGAGGATAACTCACACAGTTGTATTAATGATGGTTCAGGTTGTTGTGTCAATAACCTATTACTAGTCAAGTTGTTAATCATTGGGTGAGATTGAATCATTAGTTTAAGTTGTCCTGAGTACTTGTTAGCCAGTACTTTCACCAAGTAATCCATAACCGCGGAAAACACGGCTTCTCGAGAAGATTATCCCTGCAGGGTGGCACCAATTTAGCCGTACACTCATGAATATCCCGCCAGATGGAGCGGCCACTCCACCAAGCGGGGCACTCAACACAATCCAACCCTTCTTCGCATCAAGCCCAAAGCACCTTGGGCGCACGGCTACTCGGGCCCAGAAGAAAATGGACCCTCATAGCACTCTAAGACCGTGTCCCCCTATATGCCGACTACGAAAGTTCCACCCGGGTACCAAGGGCTCGCAAGATCATGCATGCAGCAAATGGAAAACCCGAACTAAATGAGGCGATTTGGACGAGATGCGAAGGGTCAAACTGAGGGGGAGCCCATACTCCCCAAATGCGGGGGGTAGTGCGCTCATCATGGATCAGTAGACAAGACCCTTTTCCTATTAGGGTCGACACTAGCAGGCCTCAAAACCACAAAGGGCCTCCTGCGGTGCCTTATCATCAAATTTATTATTAATAGCAACATTAGCATGATTGATTGATTAACATCGAGCCCCCAGAACATAATAGAGTAATAATAGGAAGTAACGGGTAACAGACTCGAGCAAAACAACCCTAAGCAAGATAGTAAGACACAGGCTCAAGCAAAGGTTATAGGTATGGAAGTGAGGCAATATCAAGGTTAAGGGATTCATGTGATGGGTTCGTAACAGCAACAACTACTACTAAGGATAGCAGGAAAGAATCAACGGAAAGAATCGGTAACAAGTGATGAAAGGCAGCCATATGGCAGCAAGTGGTAGTACTTGCCTAAGATCCCGCAAGGTAGCAGAACTTGTCGTTGCTCACATCATCTCAACGTCCTATCCGGGAAGAAGCAATGAACCTCGAAGAAACACCGGATGCAACAATTACTACTACGGCAAAAGATCCAGCATGATCAAGATATGGATGCATGACAATTTAATTGATGCTTAGAAATAAACTAGTTGACAAGATAAACAGATTTAAATGGACCCATATGCAATTTGAGTTGCATATGAAAAGCCCATGAATTATGGTTGAAACAATTGTTTTCCGACTAATCATCAGGTGAAAGTGGTTTAGTATGATGCATGGATGAGGAAAACAACAAAATAACAACAATAGAACCAATTAGAAATAAGGTTTACCAAGTTTGGGAAATTATTTATTAAGTTAGGAAAGGTGGCTTATTAAGTGAGTTACACAAGAATTTATTGTTTTCACCATTTTAATTGCTCAAAACAGATAACAAAAACTATATTTGGAAAGAACACAAAATTTTAGATGGAAAACATATTTTCATTTGTTGAAATTGGAATTAAAATGAATTAGTTATTAATTTGACAATTTTAAATGCATTAATTAAGAAATAGTTGTTTTCAGCAATTTAAATTGTTCCAAACAGAAAACAAAGTTGATATTTGCAAAGTTTAGAGAATTTTGATTGGAAAGCATATTTTACTTTTCAAATTTGGAGTTAAAATGAAATAGTTATGATTTATGCAATTAAATCAATTTAAATTGAGCCGGAAGCCCAACAATTAAATATAGGTTTAATTTATTTAGCTAGCCATCAAATTAAATGTTGGTTAATATGATCAAACGAGAAATTGGGTGAGCTAAGCAAAATTAAATGGAACGGGGCATCACTTAATCGATACCCCCAACACATTCCAGAGGGTTATTTAGGTGACATGCACGATGCAACCAATGATCAATATAAAATATGCAAACATGAGCATGGATGGCAAATTAAGATTCCTTGCATTTTTCTGATCAAAAAAGATATAAAGTTTGCATGATTTGGATTAGTAGAATAAAAGATATGAAATTTACAAGATTGACAAAAAGAGAAAAAAAAGAGGCAGAGGAAAAATGTGCTTATAGTGGGATTCGAACTTGGCTCTAATGGTTCAGGATCAGGTGCACTGCCACTGGGCTGTGTACTTGCTTGTGTAGAGTGTCAGGTCTGAACCTAGAAGAAGTGTCATTCCGTAATGTTTTTCTGACGAAACTGAAAATAAAAGGTGAAGTGTGTAGCAGTGGGGATTCGAACCCGGGACCTAGCATGTGCGCACAAGGGAACCTACCAGTGCGGTGTGTGGTGCGGATGGTGATAGGAAGGGGGCGGTCGTGAGGTTAAGGTGCAGTTCGCGAGATGTAACTGAAAGTTACAGGAACCCGATCGCTACTGACTGACGGACAACACTCGGTCGCCGGCGGTCGCTGCGATCGTCGTGGCCGTGGGGGCGCCGTGCTCTGTGGGGCTGCAGCGGGTGCGTGGTGATGTGCGTGTGCGGAGGGGAGAGGCAGAGGGAGAGGTGACGCGCTCACCTCGGGCCCTCGATGGGGACAACTGCAGGGCGGAGCAGGTGGCCGGCGGCGGAAACGGCGCTCGCCGGCGTCGATCCAAGGCCCCAGGGCTCCTCCCTGGAGGCGGAAACGGAAGAGGACGGCACGGGGATTCGATTCCCGTGCCCGTGGTGACCCGACGGCGACCACAGCCCCCCGACCCCACCCACGATCGAGCTCCATTCATGGGGATGGCCGAAAATTCAGAGAAAAGGATAGGAGGAAGAAGGGAATCGGAAAGGGATGGCGGCGGCTGGGAGAGAGAGGAGGAGAGGTGCGGCCTAGGGTTAGGGCAGGTACTTGTAGGGGATTGGGGGCAGGTGGAGCAAGGAGGGGTCCATGGAGGGGGGTGAAAGCGACACCCCTCCTCTGTCCGTACGGGGAAGAAGACCGTGGGGGGGCTGCTGGGCTAGAAAGATTTGGTGGGCTGGGGTTGTGGGCTGGAGGGGAAAAAAGGGATGGCTCCTCTCTCCTTGGCCTTTAATTTTTATTTTTTCTTCCTTATTTTTTTTTTGCAAGAAATAAAAGAGGGAGAGAGAGAAAGAAATAGGGTTTTGGGGGTTTTCCCTTTAGGAATTATTTGTGTTACTTTTCCAAAACAACAAATAAATCAAGTTAACATTGTTTCACAATGTTGAAATTTAATTTGGTTTAAAGGTGTTAGTTGAGTTTCAAACAATGTTTGATTTGGGAAATTTTGGAAAAGCAAATTATATTAAATAGGTTCAAGCAATTATGAAAACATTATTAGCTTTAATTTTGTTTGCAAGATTTTAATTCTTAAACTCCCATTTGAAATATTGCCAAGTAGGATTTGATTGGATTTGAATGTGTTACTTGCATTTACCATTAGGGTTTTGAACAATTTAAATTGTTTTGAAGTTTTGAGTGGTTTGGAAAACATGATGCAATGATTATGGGATGCAGATGATGCAAACAAAAAGAAAACAAACAGGTAACACCCCAGGTGTTACACTTCCCGTCTTGCTGTGAACTAGAGAATTAAACATCTCGAATGTATTAAAGATTATTAAAAGTAAATGGACCAACGAGCAAGTGATGATGAAAAGCAAGTAAACGAGGTTGTATTCAATGAGGAAAAATAGACCGGGAGCCATAGTTTTTAGTAGTGGTGTCTCTCCATAAAATAATAAACATGTTGGGTAAACAAATTGCAGCTAGGAAATTGACAAATCATGAACGCATAACAATGCTATTATGAAGAGATATAGTTCATGGGCTCTAATCATGTAGGCATTAAATCAAACATATATAGACCGCCATCCAACAACATATATAACTGATAATCCACCTCAAGAAAACTATCCAGCTAATCCCTTGGTATTAAGTTGCAGGAACGAAGTGATTGCTTCTGTGCAACAGACAATTGCATAAAGAATAATTCATAATGTAAGAAATAATTCTCATATGTAAACAAGAACTCCTATGTTTTCTCCCTAGTGGTAACATCACATCCTCCCCCATGCATGTTTTTGTCACTCAAGCGTAGGAAACAAGGAGGCATGAACCCACTACCTAGCATATAAACTCCCTCTTGGAGATACATACAAAAACTTGGCCAAAGAAATCATACACACCTGAGAGTATAAAAAATATTAAAACACTAAAGATATAAGTGAAGTTCTCATATAGACATGAACAAAATGATCATAATCTCATGGTTCATCGGATCCTAGGAAACACAACACATAGCAATTAACATAATGATGATCTCGATCATGTTAGGCAGCTCACAAGATCAGAACATGGTCGCACAAAGTGGAGAGAGCACCATCTAGCTACTGTTATGGACTCGTATCCAGGGATGAACTGCTCACGCATCACCGGGGGGGGGGGGGGCAGACATGATGATGAAGAAGCCTCCGGTGAGGATTCCCCTCTCCTATAGGCTGCCGGAACAGGACTCTAGAAGCCACATATTGGACTTTCGAGGTTATGGGCGTCTATGTATTTCTTTCGTGGAAATTTTCCCCGTCCCCGATGTTTTTAGGGTAAAAGGAAACTTATAAGCAAACGGGCGGTGCTAGGGGCTGGCTAGGACCACTAGGCGACATCATGGTGCGGGTGAGCACTAGGCCACACCTCATGGCCTCCTGGTGGCTATGGGCCCACCCACAACACACCTTTGGACTTTGTCTTTGTTCCGGATAAAAATTCGTCTCCGCAAATTTTTAGGAGTTTTGGTAAATATTTCCTTCAAAGCTTTTCTGAAATACAAAAACAGTAGAAAAATAGGAACGGCTCTGGGCACTAGGTTAATAGGTTAGAGCATCTCTAACAGACACTGCATACCACCAAACTGCAAACCCGATATAAGGGCCACGACAAACACGATATACACGTTAAAAAAATAGAAACTGAAAGTAAATTGTAAGGAATATGCTGCCTGATTTTTCCAGGTCATCTTCTTCCCAAATCATGCGTATAGGAAACCTTCCCAACCATGTCCAGATTATGCCACTACGGGACTCAGGAGATACGCCGACGGCCGGCGGCCCTCGGGTAGGCCCTATCCCCCTCGGCGTAGGGGTACGCCGACGGCCCCCCTCGGCGTAGCCCCGTCGGCGTAGGGGTAAGATACGCCGACGGTGGCCCTCGGGGTAGCTTCCATACGCCGAGGGGGGAATAGACGCCGACGGGCACGTTACCCACCGATCCTGTCGACCACCCTACGCCGAGGGGGCCGACCTTTGGCCGTCGGCGTAGTGGGGGGCATCGGCGTAGTGGCAGTTTCCCGTAGTGTGTCGTTGCCTCCTCTCCTCACAATAGCAGCGCGTCTCCAAGCTCGTGCTGCTCCCAGCTCCTCGGCATAAGAGCAGCGCGTCTCCAAGATGGTATTGATGCCGTTGCCTCCTCTCAAGCTAGCTCAGCTAGTACAGTATATGGATCGATCGATCCTATATATGCACGCGGAGGTACCAGGTAGTACTAATTCAGCTAGTACCTAGTTGAAATCAATCACATTTGCGTACACGATAGTACTAGTTGAGCTAGTACTAGTACATGAGACAATGACGGTGGCTGCTGCTGCACAAAGCACCGACGGAGCAATATCAGCTCGCGTAGCGCCCGACCGTATCACATATACGGTCACGTCTCGAGCGCGGCGAGTCCGAATCTCCAAGCGATAGTGTAAGATTTTGGCAGAGACATGAGTAATTGACGGCTGGAGTCTTTGGTATAGACAGCGGCGCCGACAGGAAATCGGCGAATGCCGGCCAGTTCGTGACCTGGATAGTGTGTTCCAAACGACAGAAATAAAGATTGGACGCTAGTGTTTTTGGTGGCCTGCAAAATGTTTACAGTTCCGCGGACTTTTGCATTGTCTGCTCTGGGCAGCAAACTGGACCCGTCCCGCAAACTCGCCAGGATTTTGCAGTTCCGGCCGTTTTGCGGTGTCTGCTAGAGATGCTCTTAGTCCATGAAAATTCCTAGAAAACAAAGAAAAACATATGAAAAACAATAGGGTAATTGGTAGAAAACAAGCATGGAGCATAAAAAATTAGAGGTACGTTTGGGACTTAGCAGCATCCCCAAACTTAACTCATGCTCGTCCTCGAGTAGGTAAGTGATAACAAAGATAATTTTCTAGGTGAAGGGGTTCTAACACAAACTTGATCAATCAATATGTAAAGCATTGTAAGATGAGATCAAAACACTTTAACAAAGATATAGTCCATGTTATTTGAATAATGAAAACTTAGCAACTAAGTTGTAACATGAAGAGAACACAATTAATTGACAACATGTAATGATGCATTGAACGTGATACATTTGTTTAATAAAAGCATGGTAGAGTGGTATATCGCTTGTCCTTTATAGAATAGCAAAACATCAATGCCAAGACACCTCCAAAGTTCAAATGGTGACTAGATACAAATAATTTTAGAACGGGCAATATCATGATCATGTTCCAATCAATACTAAATTTTGGGACTATGTACATTATACTCAGAATGATAATTATGCTCTCCTAATATGTGCATTAAGTAAGAATGTGTAGACTCTACATATAAATAATAGAAAGGCCCTTCGCAGAGGGAAGCAGGGATCACTCATGTGTTAGAGCTTTTTTTTTGTAAAACGGAAGTATTGGATATATGATTTTGAGGGATGTGCATGTTTATGTCAATGAATGCTAATAATGATTTTTTATCTTTCCATGTAAAATGGCTTTGAAGAGCGGCTCCCATAGAGGAATGATAACATTCATCTTCTACTTTGTTTACATAATCTATGTTTGACTGATTTCTTAGGATCAGAGTGTGAGGAGATTGATTGTGATTGTTGCAATTTATCTTTTGTGTGCTAGGGACCTGCTTGCTAGCTCTTTTTTTGCGGTATTAGGGACAAAAACATTATGCATGCAATTCAAGAGGTAAATCCATGAAACATGGATAAATAATAAAGCAACTAATACTTACTCGTGAGCTAAAAGAGGAACACAAAACAAAGTTTAATAATTTTGAAGGTTTTAAATGTAGCATACGAGCAATTTACTTGGAATAGATATAAAATACCATGCATAGATAGATATGGTGTATACATTGGAATAACTTGGTTTAAGGGAGTTGGATGCACGAGTAGAGCTCATACTCAGTACAGGTCCATTCTAGCAAGAGACTGGATCGACAAACTAAGAGAGCAATAACGGCCATAATCATGCATAGCAACAAAACATTATTGATCGAAGCATAAAGTGATATTACTATCCTAAAAATAAAATATCATCAAGACTAAAGGTGAATTTCTTTATAGTCATAACATGGTGTGAGCATGTGCCAAGTCAATCCAAATATATATTTAGAGGAGGATATCCCAATATTATGACGCATTATGATCAATACAACACATGATTTAATTTCAATAGCATATTAAACACTCTCTGTTATTTGAGACTACTCATGGTACATCATGAATTACTAAGTACATAATTAAAATAACATATAACATGACATGGAAAAGCCTAGTCACGGTCTAAACAAGCTTCCTTTGCACCACTAATAAGCATGAAATTTTTTACTCTTAACCAACACCAATGAACTTATTTGAAACAACGATCTTAACAAATACTCATTAAATATCAGAGAGCTATTCATAACTGAATAAATAAAACTAATAAACTCCAAACAAGATATAAAATAAAAACAAGAGCTAACAATAGCAGCAGCAAAAACTGAACACTAAAAAACAATAGGAATAAAGACTAGAGTGTTCTAACAAAAAAGCAGAGCATGTTTATCTCCAAACAAGAATGTTAGTATCCAACCAATTATTACCAGCAAGAAAAAAAACTAAAAGTAAAATATAATACGCTCCAAGAATAGCACATAATATGTTAAGCAATAAAAATATAGTGTCTTGAAAAGTGACCTCGTAATATTGCTGATGGAGAAGGGGATGGCTTTGACATCCCCAAGCTTTGACACTTGTACTTCTTGGATATTTACTGAGGTGACATGGGAATCCCCAAGCTTGAGCTTTTTTCCATCCTTAATCTTCTCGTATCATTCTCCTCTCCTTACACTTGAAAACTTCCTTCACACAGAACTTCTTATAATCTTCATTAGCGGGGTTAGTGCATCAAAGAAACAAATCCATTTGGTACTATTTGGACACAATGCAAACACTCAATTTAAACATTGGCTACTATCACTACTTTCTTTTAAAGCTCTCCACCCCTACAGAACACTAAAATAAAAAGATAAAGAGGCAAATGCAAACAAAGACAGAAATCTATCAAAACAAGATTAAATGTAAAGGTTAATTTTTTTGAGGCACTTACATGGCTTAAATCGCAAAAATATAAACTAATGGAAGCTAGATAACAATATGGTGCATGTGTCCAATTGTTTTCATGATTTTATCGCCCTCTTCCTAAGAGGTACGAATTTTATAGTGAAGGGCAAAAATCTGGACAACAAAACAAAAACTTGCACTTTCTTTCAGAAGAGGAAATTCATGGCACAAAAACAAAATAAAAAGGATAAGGATATGTTGCTACAGAGTTAAAAACTTCCTAGACTAAGAGAAATCAAGAATCAAGTTTTGTGAATCACTCCATCATCAAGATCATCAAAGATTTCTTCAATAGTGCAGCTAGACTTTTTACGGGGATTCTCATTAAAAAAACTTATCCAAGAAACTTGGAGAATCGAGGATAGTATGTTTATTAGTATTACTCAAAATAGGCACTTCCCCCTTAGTTTTCAAGTTTTCTTCCCCCCCATTAATAGGTGAATTAATTTTTGAGGATTCTTGGGAACATACATGAACTTAGGTTTCTTACCTACACGAGTTCCCACTTTTTTAGCTTTGAGTGAGGATAAAGTGGCACCCAAGGTTTCTATAACTTCCTCAATTTTATCTATTCTAGAAGGCTGATTTCCAATAGCTTTTATAGTATTAACAGTTTTAATTCTCTTGGTAATATTTTTATAGCTCCATCTAGATTACTCATGTGATCAATCAACTTCCTATCTATTTCATTTTGCTTTTTCATGTTTGACATATTTTTCTCTATAATATCCAACCTTTGTATCACATTTTCCAAAGGCATCAGTTTTAGCGTCATCAATAGGAGGATTTACAACTAGGCTTTCAATGACATTAAGATCCTACAAAGTATGAGCTCCCAAAAAGTTTCCACACGTTAAAGTGTCAAGGATGTATCTATACCAATTTGTGACACCAAAAAATTTATAAGAACACTAGTGGCTTGCTTTTTGGTGGATCTAAGTTGAGCATCATTTAATTCTATACCAACCATCTTTTAAACTTCCCCCGCCTCTTTGTTTGAAGGTAAGAACCTCAACTTCAGGGACAAAATAAGAGGAGTAGAGAAATACATTTTAACAAAGCAAAGATAAAAACAAAATAACAAAGCAAGTAAAAGACTACAAACTAGGAAACTAATTTATTTCTATTTTTCATATAAAGGAAAAAATGATGAACAAAATTAAACTAAGTAAGAAAAAAATGTGGAAGTGTGTAACTCCCCTAGCTGAAAGCTTGAAGTCCCAGGCAACTGCGCCAGAAATATAGCTTGATGGCGTGAAATCACACACACGTTGGAGACCCCAAGAGGAAAGTATGATGTAGTCGAGCAAAAAGTTTCCCAAGTTAAGGAACCAGGGTGATCAATCTAGTAGGACTTCAAAGTATATCAGTAGGTTGCTCGTTGTCTGGCGCTTCAACAAGCGTGGACCTATACACAAAACACAAACTCTCTCTTATCCCAACTTTTCGATAAGGTTGTCAATCTTCCCGTCTTTATGTGCACCAGAGAGTTAAATATATCGAATGTATTGAAGATGATTAAAAGTAAACGGACCAACGAGCAAGTGATGATGAAAAGCAAGTAAAAAAGGTTGTATTCAATCAGGAAAAATGAACCGGGAGCCATAGTTTCACTCGTGTAGTCTCTCCATAAAACAATAAACATGATGGGTAAACAAATTACAGCTGAGAAATTGACAAATCATGAACGCTTAACAATGTTATTATGACGAGATATAGTTCACGAGTTCTAATCATGTCGGCATTACGTCAAACATATATAGACCGCCATCCGACAACATCTATAACTAATAGTCCACTTCAAGAAAGCTATGCAGCTAATCTCTTGGTGTTAAGTTGCACCAACAAAGTGATTCCTTATGTGCAATAGAAAATTTCATTAAGATAATGTAAACAATAATTATCATCTGTAAACAAGAACACCGTTGTTTTCTCCCTACTGGCAACAACACATCCTCCTCGATGCATGTTTCTATCACTCAAGCGCAGGAAACAAGGAGGAATGAACCCACTATCTAGCATATAAACTCCCTCTTGGATATGCATACAACAACTTGGCCAAAGAAATCACACACCAGAGAGTATAGAAAGACAATATTAAACCACTATATAGATATAAGTGAAGCTCTCATATAGACATGAACAAAATAATCATAATATCATGGTTCATCGGATCCCAACAAACAAAACATGTAGAAATTACATAATGATGATATTGATCATGTTAGGAAGCTCACAAGATCTGAACATGGTGGCACAAAGTGGATAGAGCACCATCTAGCTACTGCTATGGACCCCTAGTCCAGGGATGAACTACTCGCGCAACATCGGGAGGCTGACATGGCGATTAGGAAAACTCCGGTGACGATTCCCCCCTCCGGCATGGTGCTGGAACAGGATTCTCAAATCCCTATATTGGACTTTTGAGGTGACAGCACCTCTATATCTGCTTCATGAAAAATTTCTCCGTCCGTCCTCGATGTTTTTAGGGTAAAAAAAACTTAGGCGAAGAGGTAGTGTCGAGGCTGGCCAGGGCCACCAGGAAAACTCATGGCAGGTTTGTCTCCTGGGCCACGCCTCATGGCCGCCTGGTGTCTATGGGTCCCATCCACATCTCGCCTTTGGACTTTGTCTTCGTTCTAGGTAAAAAATGATCTCTGCAGATTTTCAGGACTTTTGGCGAATATTTCCTTTAGAGATTTTCTGAAATACAAAAATAGCAGAAAACAGGAATTGGCTCTGGGCACCAGGGTTAATAGGTTAGTCCATGAAAATACCCGGATAACGAAGGAAAACATGAGAAAAACATAGCGTAATCGGTACAAAACAAGCATGCATCATAAAAAGTATAGATATGTTTGGGACGTCTCAGTGTCAACCTTTGATTAAGAGTGTTTTATTAGTCTAAGTGGTTTTGAGAAAGGTTGGAGTCATTCCGATGTCATAGGAACAATTCCAGAGTCATTCGGAGATGTTCCGGCAAAATTACTATGAGAGAAATATTGTCATGAGGGGGAAGAAATTGTTTCGGGGAAAAAGGGGGGCATGAGATGTCCTAGGATGTGATAAATATGTTTATTAGATTAGTGGATAAGGCTGGTGATTTTATGTATAGGGGTCACATGGTTCCGGAAGAGTTTCAGGCAAAACCCGAGAATGGGGGGAGTGCCGGAGGGAGCACAAATGCCCCAGGGAAGCACCCAATTATTTGGTGGCTGTCAAGTGGTCCTAAGGGTCACATACAAGGACCAGAACCTCCGAAGATTAAAAGGAACAAATAAGGAAGGAAAAAACTAGGAAGGTGAAGGACACCCAAGATTGGGGGTCCAACTTGAGTTGGGTAAGGGAGGGGTTGCAGCCAGCCTTGGCTTCTCCCCAAACCGACTTTGCCCTATGGATGGTACCCCTGCCTGCCACTATATATATTCCCACCCCCATGGGATCAAACACATCAATTTAGCCTTCGTGCCTATTCTCTCTCTCTCTCTCTAGTAGAATTAGAGACTGTTCTAATTGAGTTTTTGAGGTGTCCTCTCCCAATTAGAGCTAGCTTTGATCTCTATTTATATCTCATGTGTTGAGAGAACACATCTCATATAGATCTAATCTAGTTGATTAGATCTACGACCAAAGCTACGCCGAAAAAGGTTGTTCCCTCTTTGTTAACGTCGAGTCCTTGACGAAAGAGCGCTGACGGGTTGACGCAAGGGGATGCGTGGATACTATCAGAGGGATTACACGTGTGATCATTAACTAGGGATCTAGTGACATCCTTTCAGCTAGGCCTAGCTGTGAGGATCTACAATTGTTCATAATCTACTACAACTCCAATGTTCTTCTGTTGCCGAAAATTCTAGGTACTAGATCTTTGCAGTATGGTCATGCCTCATTATCTTCATTGTAGATCTTGGCGGTTATTTTGGATGCAAGAAAATTAATTTTTGAATGTACACCAGTACATATACCATATAAAGTTGTCTCTCATCTTGGTAGGCGTGACCAGTTGCTGGCTTGATCATCTCATGCCTGAGATACCTAGTAGCAAACAAGACCTGCCCGAAGTAGAGGGAGATGGTTTCACAGGATCTTTTAAATGTGATATGAATGACTCAGATCCTCTAGTTATGACCTATGACATGAAGAAACATGGAAACTTTCTCTTCCACAGAGTTGTGGATGCTTTCCCTCAGCATTGTAAGGTCCGCCCCAGAACCACTGTTCAAGGACACCTTCGATATGCATACATTCATGATCCCAGATCACACCAGTCGTGAACAACATATCAAGTTGGTACAAAGATACAATATCCATTACATGGTTGCATAAACACTTACAAAGGGTACATGGTCACATGAACAGGTCTACACAACTGCCACGCAGGGCAAACAGAAAACACACAGCGGAAGACTAAACACACACAAACTTACTAGAGCCCAAGTCACGCCTTAACCTACGGGCTGCTGACCGGGAGACGATCCTAGTTCGCAAAGCCATCAGCTCCGTACTCCTCCTCATAGATCTGCTCCTGAGACTCCTTCTCGAGGTCTGGCAAGTAAATACCAGGGACAAAACCAATATGAGTACATTTGAATGTACTCAGCAAGACATCCATCATGTAGCTTACCAAAATGCAAGTATGCTTATATGGTGTAATAGGTAGGCTATACATAGGGTTCACTATCAATGATATATGAAAGATATATCATAGTTGATTTTGAAAATCTCTGTATCTTCGTTGAAGAAGATAATTCAAAAGAAAATAGTATAGTTTTCTTTCTCTTGTAGATATCACATGTACAAGAGGTTTTATAAACTCATTTTGTAAAAGAAGGTTTTCTCTTTGCAAATTTTTTTTAAAACAACTTCTGGCTTTTCCTCATCGGTACCTCCACGGTACAGGATTTCCTCCTTTCGATACTTCATAAGTCCAACACCTTTTTGAAAACTCCTTTTTGAAAACATTGACACAATGCTATCTACATGGCCATTCTACTGTCCATATCCGAGGACGCGGCTACTTCGAAATAGTTGTACTCTACAGAGGTGTACATATCCACCAGATCCAGTACATCCACCGTGAACAACCACAGACTGTAACAACAGTATGTAAACAGCAGATAACTGATCCTAACCATCCACTATTTTCAAGCTAGAATATGTCTATCTCTTCAGTTGAGTATATGCTCCTCGGCATCAGGTCCCACCCTGCCTAGACAGGAGCCCCAACTAATGCACCCGGAGGAGAACTTAATCCCTCACTGTCACACGTTTCATAACTTGGCAACAATTCGGTTCGAGGGAGTCCGTCCCCTTATAGCAAATTGAGATCGAACACACACTAACAAAAACAAACTTCAAGTTAAGCCCCGTGCCCATGTTGGGGTAAAGTGTCAGTACGGTAAAGGTTGTCCGGCGAAGACTAGGTTATGTGTCATTTTTGTAAAACACCATTTTCCCAAAAATGACCACTTCATCATCCCTCCGGTGAATAAGGCTCAGCCTTTTCTCCGGGTTTTCCATAAAGCCTTTGTTTTGTAAAACATATTTTTAGGGTGTCCACTTAGGGACTAATACTTTGGTGGTAATAAATACCATTTGGTGGCTATGGGCTTGGTAACACCAAGTATCAACTACTGGCATAGTATATAGTATATATAATAGTAGTAGTAGTAGTAGTAGTAGTAGTAGTAGTATTCACACAAAAATAGTTTTTGGAAATTAAAGTTTTGTAAAACTTTTCAGAAGTAAAACATGCATGATAGATAATGATAAGTGTAGTATAACAGCAAGCATCAGGATGGCTTGCCACTAATTTCTTAGTGTCCCTGGCCTTGAAGTAGTTTGAACTTGACGCACAGCTCCACAACTGCTCCTTTTTCTTCGTTTTCTAGCGTCGTGAACGAATAAAAGACACCCACTCAGAACTAAAAGACAAACACTAAACTAAACAACACATACAGCAAGCAATTGTATACTAGCGCAATCACCCAAAAGTTAACGAGAAAACTATCTCTCAAACTCTCATGGTGCAAAACTGTCGTCAGACAAACATATGGTTGAGAAACCATATCCCACATTTTACATACCATATATGTAGTGGGTGTATCACTCTCATAACATATACATAAGAAGCTAAAAATATAGCTTGTGGTTACAAACGTGAGACTACTAAAATCATAGCAATCAATCAAAACAATACCCATGGCAGTGGGTATTAACAGCACACAAGCAAATCATCACAAAACAAGATCACTAATAAAATAATGCATAGATAACAAGATACTAACTAAGCACAACCACACCAATAGCACACAAAAAAAAACAAGTACAATACTCATGCTAAGGTAATCACTCAGACAATTTCCAAACAGCAGGTAAGCACATCACAGATGAATAGACTAGTTACAAACTATGCTTATGTCTACTTGAAGTTATGGAATCCATCAATCATGAAAATTTAATAAAACAACCCGTAGCTAAAATAAATGATATCAATTCATAAAAATAATCTAAAACACAATCATCACTCAAGATAATACTCTTAACAAATTACATAAAAACAGGACTGCGCTAATAGCATACTAGTATGGAAAATCTACACAAGCATGCTATAAGGATCAATTGTATTCTACAACTATAGCAACATGAAACTAAATAAGTCATGGCATAATAATATAAGTAATAACTTCCTAAATATGCTAGAATAAAACATACACTCATAAAAAGGCAACAATACTAGAGCAAGGCCACAATTTCTAGGGGTGACACTAGTTCAACACTAGAGAAGCAAACAATGCTACAAGGGTGCTTAACTCTAAACAAGCAAGTCATGGATGTAAATATATCAACTAACAGCACACAAACCTTACACATGCTATTAAGCACAAACACCAAAATAATTCTATGAAAACATCTATTAAGCAAGCATAAGCCAATTCTAGTAATACATGCCTTTCAATTTAATTAAAAGCAAACAACCAAGGTACAAACTATGTAACCAGTAGCTATGCACTCAATAAAAGGTTAACTAAACCTTTGCAAAAATCCAAACACTCAATCAAAAATCTTTCACAAACAATCTATCAATCACCAGGAATTATTCTATTAGCAAACAATTAAATTTAAGCAAACGATAGTGAAGCATTTCTTAACATGATACCCCTAAGGAATATTATGCTAACAAATGAATCACAGCCAAACATACTAGTATTTACAAAGAATAAATAAACTTTTCACTTGCATAAGTGAAACAAACAATCTATTTTCCATGGTGGAAAATAACAATCAATCATATAACAAAACATGTTATTTTCACACTCAGGTATGGTTGGGGCTTTTCATCCTCAACCAAAATGCAATTAGACCAGTGGGTTATGGGCCCACTAATACCAAGGCAAAAGAGGTACAAAGCCTCTGGTAACACATGACAAAAATAAATAACACAAGGCTATCCATTCTAGTGAAAACAATACTAGTGCAAATAAATAACAAGACTTACACATGCTTTGCTATAAAATGACATGCAAGCTAACAGAGGAAATAACTTCAAAATAACAGTACTAAAATGGTACTGGAACCATTTCTATCATAGCCTAAACCCAGTCAATCAAGCACACAATGATTTGTCTCGCACAAATATTCCAAACAATAAATCTAGAAAATAACAATTGCTAGTTCTACTTCTATTTGACTTTCCAACCATGCACACACTTTCTAAGGTAGATGTACTGCAAGATAACAAACTAATAACAAGTGATAACAACCCTATACATGCTAGGAAACAAGATTCAATCCCCCACACATTTCATTTCAAACAAAACACACATACAAACAAAAACAGGAAAGCTGTTGTTTCTAGATCTACTCACCAAAATTAATCTATGGCTCCAAAACTTAATCTGAGCTAGGATTAGATAGATATAGTCAATATAAAACTCATCCAGTTGGATTTAGTTCAAAAATCATTTTTAAGCTCACTCTAAAAATCATAGAAGAGCCTACTGGACTTTTACCAAACTAGATGGCATTTCCATTTGGTGGCTTACCTTGAGGTGAGGCAAAGTCCTAGTGGTAGATCTACTCAATAGCTGTCCAAAAAAATTAGTTTGACCATTTTAGTTACATATCCAAAAAGTTATGTTCAAATCAAGTTCACAGACACTCTGTGGCAAAACAGTCATTGTGAGAAAAATATGGTCCAAAACTTAGATCTACAATCTTTATGTGGTTAGGAAAACATAGTCTTAGGTTCATGACTTTTGGTAGATTTTATTTTGCAATTTTAGTATTTTCCACAGATCCAAAGTAAACTAGCAAGTTTCAATTAAAAACTTAAAAAGAAACCAACAGGGCAGCGTGGGCTGGCTTCCAGTGGGCGCGGCCCATCTAGGCGCACAGTGCGGCCCAACTGCGCTCAGCGCGCGCGTGCGGGCGCGGGAACGTGGCCGTTCAAGCGTGGCCATAGATCTCGCGATCTATGGTCCGCGGCGTTCGTCTTCCTCTCACCCCTCTCTCTCATCCCGACGGCGGAGGAAAAACGGCGTGGCCGTGGTGCTCACCGTGGGGCTCGTGGCTAGCTGGCGCGGGCTCGAGGAAGTTGGATGGGGTCGAGGGTGTCGAGAGGAGCAGTCGGTGGCGGCGGGCGTGGTCTCAGGCGGTGGGGTGGCGCAGAGCGTCCACGGCGGCGAGGTTGACGGCGTTCCTGCGAGCGAAAGGCCATGGGGGCAAGTCAGCGAGGGTCAGGGGATTGTGGGGAAGCGATCCAGAGCAGAGAGGAGAGGTGGGAGGGACTGGATCTTGCGTTACCACCTCGAGGCAGTGGTGGTCACCGACGGCGAGCTCACGGCTCGTGCACGCTTCCAGGGGCTAGGCAGGGCTGGATCTCGAGCTGGGGAGTGTAGTGTGAGTGTGAGGAAGAAGTGTGGCGCAAGGGAGAGGCTAGGGGAGGTTTGTACCCGAGGGGATAAGGCAAGGGCAAAATTGGGCTCTCGGGTGCATGGCAAGCAATGGCATGACCTAGCCAGGGGGTTTTTGGTCACTCCACAACTTGCTCTGGTTGTCAAAGGTCATGACCACGAAAGGTCAAGTCCAATCCTGGCTTTTGGAGGCAAGGGGAGGAAAGTAAAATGGTCAAAAGTTCAAGGTATGGGCTGCCCATACTTGCCACATCGTCTCTTTCTCTCTCTTTGTTTTCTTCTCACACAAGCCTTCTAGAAGCAAGGCAATGCATCCTGGTTCGAGTTAGTACTATGGTAAACACATTTGGCAAGGTTTCACTTCAAAATTTGCAAACAAATACCAAGAAAAAAATTGTCCAAAAGCCTATCTCACACTGTTCAAAAATTTAGAAAATTCAGTCTAAGACTTAGAAAATTTTCTAAGTGTTGAAAACAGATTAAATGATCAAAAAGTTTGGTTTGTTTTCAAGGGTCAAATGTTTTCCAAAATTTGTTTTCAAAGTGGGAAATTATTAACCATGCTATAAACTTTCAGAAAAATCTTTTGAAAACAAATTTGTAATAGTTTAAGGCCATGAAAACAATGTGGAAAAAGATATACTTTTTGTTTTTCTCTGTTTTTCAAAAATGTCTTTTTCTGCCTTAATTTTATACCATAAAGACAACAAGCAAAAGATAATTTTTATTAACCCAAAATTAAAACTAAGCTTATTTATTTGTAGTACATATATCAAGGAACAAATAAAAGTCAAGAAAACATAAAATAACATTTTATAGCCAAGTGAAAACAAAGGTAGAAAACATGTACTTGGCTATATTTTCAGGAAATGTTTTCTATAGAAAACTTTCATAAATCATTTTGAAACTTTGTTTTCTTGGATCCAACAAAGGTAAAATTTTATTTTAAGATGCAAACAAGAAGGATCCAAGTCTTGTAATAGAAATCCACTCAAGTAATAATAGGAAAACATCAGGAAAAATATAATAGAATTGTTTTCAGGAAAAACATTTGGTATTGGTTTTATCAAGAAACAAAAATTGTGTGGAAAATATGATTAAGATCATAAACACATGTTAGTTCAAACAATCATGTTGTTAGAAAAAAAATGTTGGCCCTAATTTTTGTCTTCTTGAGCACAGTACAAGAATCCAAAAACTAGGGTGTAACAGACCTTGCCCCCTTAAAAGAATCTCGCCCGAGATTCGCAGGCAAGCGAAAAGAGGGTATTGGTCAAAACAACAATGTTAGATAATTTTGTTTTACAAAAACATGTGCTGGTGTTTGGTAACATTAAGCACAGGTGCTTCCCCCCTTTGATTAAGCTTACCAAAATCCATCGGCAATTTAGTTTTCCAAAGGGTCTAGGTGCCATAAGCTAAACCTTGAACTTATTGTTCCTCAAAAACAAGGATATCAAACCAGGGGTTATTCTTCACACAAAGATCTAATTGTTCTCATTCCAATAAGGTTATCTTACCACTGTTTCTCCTTTGGGGGGTATAAGCTCTCTCATCACTATTTAAATCAATTAAAGTACATCCACCAATCCTTATTAAGCATGAGCTTTCCATTGCTAATTTTCCAAAATCCAGGAAATACACAATCTCCTCTTAATCTAATATAATCAAGCCTCAAATCATTTGTCTCCATTCAAAGGTATTTCATCAAGATCATATAGCTAAAACTAAACCATCATTTTCAACAAGCATACCAACTTTGTACTACGTCTATAAATCCTTTCAAATACTCCAAACTCTTATCTCCTGATTAATGTTAAATCATTCTCCCCAAACAATCTCAATAGAGCGTGACAAGCTCCGAGAATATATCATCGAGAATAATCATCTACTAAATCCAAGTCTTATTGATTTTTCCTAAAATCCAAAAATCATCATTTTATATCCACAAATCTCTTCATATATAAATCCAATACTCTTTCAATCCACCTTTTATCAAAAACAAAAATCTATCCCAATCCAACATAATCTTTTTATTACGTTCAACCTTTCTGCTAAAATCCAGCATAAGAAATCACCTATGTAAACCATTATCCTCATCATTCCCATATCACAAATTATTCTCAACATATACTTCTAATTAATCCAGTCTCCTTATAAACCAAGTGTTTCCTAAAATCCAATAGTTTTTCACCAATCTTTCTAAACCTCAAATTATATCTTCCATGCTACAAATTTTAGTTACTGATAACTTCCAAATTTTTGGGGTCCACAACTGGTTATCCCCGGTGTGTATATACTATAATTCATCTCAACTAAAATCATAGGATCCTCAACTTTCACTCCTAAGCTAAACCTCAAATGAGTTTCCACCATCTCATACTCTAAAATCTGCTTCCTCCAACATATACGAGAGATCTCATTGCCTAGTAACAATCATAGTTCATCCATCCAATATTTTTTTCCAACCTTTCACTTTCTTTCAAACAGCTATAAAACAACCTAAGGCACCTTTCTCTTTGGTTTTTTGGAAAAGTTGGTTAGAAATTTCAAACTGGTGTTAGGTGATACCAACTCTGTAATTTCTGTCAGGTATTAAACTAAAATTAGATGAAGTTATGTTAGTATTGTTAATTTTAAAGATACTTTTTTCTAGTCCAACGTGACACTTCTAGTGTTCCATTACGTCAGATTTCTTAGGGTACTAAGCCAAACACAACTGTGGGGTTCACAGGTTTGGTTCGAAAACGTACCATTAGCTATGGCATGAGTCGCAGGTGCTTCTACAACATCATCTTGGTCTCGAGGTCCACTCATCAGATTCTTGCGTTTCTATTGGGATGGACCTTGGTTTTCTTGGGTTTCATCAGGATGAACTAGAACACGGTTCTTCTTGGAACAATCGCGAGCAAAATGTCCTTCCTGCCCACAGGTAAAGCAACCCGTGGTTCTAGGCTTGACATTCACACGCTTCGTTGAAGATTGTGGCATCGCAGGTAAGGTACTGCGAGTCACACATGAACTAGGTTCTTCTGGCGCCACTATCTTCCGTTTGCGACTCTCTCCAGCAAGCAGACACTGGTACTCTCTCATAAGGATCAGTATTCTCAGCGTTGGTGGTGACAAGATGAGTCAACTGTTCCAGGGCAGCATGGGTGACTATGTGTTCAGCACGAGCGGCTTCACGCTCTTCCTTCAACAGGGCAAACAGTTGAGAAACTGTCGGCTCCGGTGGTGGAGGTAGATCGCTGGCCATGCTGAAGACAAAGAACGGTATAAGATGAGAGCAACTAAAAAGGTGTTTTGGTTTGGAAACGTGACACATACCGGCTCATAACGGAGATGAGAACGGTAGGTATCGCAACAATCAAGCAAGCATCTAATAGGCAAACATAGTCACAAGCAAGGACTAACATACATATGAAACTGAGTCTTAACAAGCATAACTTAATTTTAAAGGTTCACACGGCTAAAGCATAAGGCTTACAACACAACTAGCACACTCAAAGATCTAGCAGAGTTCACACAACATAAACACAAACACGCGTATGGGTGGAGATAACACAACTCCTAACATCCTGCGGCAATCCTAAGAGCCTGAGGAAGCGCGTAGCTGTTCCTCCAACTCTTCAACTCTGGTGTTGCTGGCTGCAAGCTGAAGTTGAAGGGATCTCACTCGTGCACGGTGCTGGGAGTCAGTGTACTTCATGGTTTTCTTCAGTACCTTGAGACGACGCTCGGTAGCAGAAGAAACATTCAGGTCCTTCTCCAGCTGGTCTATCTCTCTGCCTCGGAGATCGAAATCTGCTCTAAGTTTGTCGAGGGAGAGTTGGGTGTTGTACAGCTGTCCCTCCTAGTGCTGGAAGTGACGAGCAAACCCAAAGTCTCTAGTGACTTCTAACAGCTTGTCATCCTCGTCGCATCTTCCAAAGTATCTATAGGAGGTGCCTTCAAACTTGCGGCGAAAGAAGTTTGCCAGCTTGGCAATGGTCAGCTGCATCACTCTAAGGATACCATCTTCCCAGCTGTTCTCCACCACTTCCCAAGTGATCTCTGGGGTTGACGGTGCTAGAAACGTTGCACGGATGTTGCAGACCACCAACCAGGACAACTCTCGTCCATCATGGTGAATCTGGGCTCCCTTCAACTCAGGTAGGGGACGACCGAGAAGGCGAGTCATCTTGATCAAATCCTCCTCAAAACAGCGGTAGCAAGGTGCATGCGATCCGAGCTGGAAGGACTTGGTGAAGACAACTGCATCTACACAAAATTTTAAAGTAGATTTAAGTTAGGTAACAGTGTGCAAAATTTTAGGATGCTCAATTTTAACTTAGTGTAAATAGAGTTTTCAAAATCACAGAGGGGATCGATATAGAACCTTTTTGGAAAATAGTCATCTTAGTGACCTGGTTTATTAACTTTAATGGTCAGAGTACTGGCTAACTTCCATGCTAACTAAGGTCTCCTAAGGTCAGGATAGCTCTGATACCAACTCTGTAACGTCCGCCCCAGAACCACTATTCAAGGACACCTTCGATATGCATACATTCACGATCCCAGATCACACCAGTCGTGAACAACACATCAAATTTGTACACAGATACAATATCCATTACACGGTTGCATAAACACTTACAAAGGGGACATGGTCACATGACCCAGGTCTACACAAATGCCACGCAGGGCAAACACACAACACACAGCGGAAGAATAAACACACACAAACGTAGTAGAGCCCAAGTCACGCCTTCACCTACAGGCTGCTGACCGGGAGACGATCCTAGTTCGCAAAGCCATCAGCTCCGTACTCCTCCTCATAGATCTCCTCCTGAGACTCCTTCTCGAGGTCTGGCAAGTAAATACCAGGGACGAAACCAATATGAGTACATTTGAATCTACTCAGCAAGACATCCATCATGTAGCTTACCAAAATGCAAGTATGCTTATATGGTGTAATAGGTAGGCTATACATAGGGTTCACTATCAATGATATATGGAAGATATATCATAGTTGATTTTGAAAATCTATGTATCTCCGTTGAAGAAGATACTTCAAAATAAAATAGTATAGTTTTCTTTCTCTTGTAGATATCACATGTACAAGAGGTTTTATAAACTCATTTTGTAAAAAGAAGGTTTTCTCTTTGCAAAACTTTTTTTATAAAACAACTTCTGGCTTATCCTCATCGGTACCTCCACGGTACAGGATTTCCTCCTTTCGATACTTCATAAGTCCAACACCTTTTTGAAAACATTGAAACAATGCTAGCTACATGTCCATTCAACTGTCCATATCCGAGGACGCGGCTACTTTGAAATAGTTGTACTCTGCAGAGGTGTACACATCCACCAGATCCAGTACATCGCCGTGAACAACCACGGACTGTAACAACAGTATGTAAACATCAGATAACTGATCCTAACCATCCACTATGTTCAAGCTAGAATATGTATATCTCTTCAGTTGAGTATATGCTCCCCGGCATTAGGTCCCACCCTGCCTAGACAGGAGCCCCAACTAATGCACCCGGAGGAGAACTTAATCCTCACTGGGTATGTCAATCGTTTCAGAACTTGGCAACAATTCGGTTCGAGGGAGTCCGTCCCCTTATAGAAAATTGAGATAGAACACACACTAACAAAAACAAACTTCAAGTTAAGCCCCGTGCCCATGTTGGGGTAAAGTGGCAGTACGGTAAAGGTTGTCCGGCGAAGACTAGGTTATGTGTCATTTTTGTAAAACACCATTTTCCCAAAAATGACGACTTCATCGTCCCTCCGGTGAATAAGGCTCAGCCTTTTCTCTGGGTTTTCCATAAAGCCTTTGTTTTGTAAAACATATTTTTAGGGTGTCCACTTAGGGACTAATACTTTGGTGGTAATAAATACCATTTGGTGGCTATGGGCTTGGTAACACCAAGTATCAACTACTGGCATAGTATATAGTATATAAATAGTAGTAGTAGTAGTATTCACTCAAAAATAGTTTTTGGAAATCAAAGTTTTGTAAAACTTTTCAGAAGTAAAACATGCATGATAGATAATGATAAGTATAGTATAACAGTAAGCATCAGGATGGCTTGCCTTTAATTTCTTAGTGTCCCTGGCCTTGAAGTAGTTTGAACTTGACGCACAGCTCCACAACTTCTTCTTCTTCTTCTTCGTTTTCTAGCGTCGTGAACGAATAAAAGTCACCCACTCAGAACTAAAAGACAAACACTAAACTAAACAACACATACAACAAGCAATTGTATACTAGCGCAATCACCCAAAAGTTAACGAGAAAACGATCTCTCAAACTCTCATGGTGCAAAA
Source organism: Alopecurus myosuroides (assembly GCA_028641055.1). Taxonomy (NCBI): domain Eukaryota; kingdom Viridiplantae; phylum Streptophyta; class Magnoliopsida; order Poales; family Poaceae; genus Alopecurus; species Alopecurus myosuroides. The sequence goes on from JAPCYS010002203.1 coordinate 207,055, forward strand.
CTGTCGTCAGACAAACATATGGTTGAGAAATCATATCCCACATTTTACATACCATATATGGAGTGGGTGTATCACTCTCATAACAGATACATAAGAAGCTAAAAACATAGCTTGTGGTTACAAATGTGAGACTACTAAAATCATAGCAATCAATCAAAACAATACCCATGGCAGTGGGTATTAATAGCACACAAGCGAATCATCACAAAACAAGATCACTAATAAAATAATTCCTAGATTACAAGATACTACCTAAGCACAACCACACCACTAGCACAACAAAAAAACAAGTACAATACTCATGCTAAGGTAATCACTCAGACAATTACCAAACAGCAGGTAAGCACATCACAGATGAATAGACTAGTTACAGACTATGCTTATGTCTACTTGATTTATGGAATCCATCAATCATGAAAATGTAATCAAACAACCAATATATAAAATCAATGATATCAAGCCATAAAAATAATCTAAAACACAATCATCACTCAAGATAATACTCTTAACAAATTACTTAAAAACAGGATTGCGCTAATAGCATACTAGTATGGGAAATCTACACAAGCATGCTATAAGGATAAATTGTATTCTACAAACATGAAACTAAAGAATTCATGGCATAATAAAAGAAGTAATAACTTCCTAAATATGCTAGAATAAAACATACACTCATAAAAGGCAACAATACTAGAGCAAGGCCACAATTTCTAGGGGTGACACTAGTTCAACACTAGAGAAGCAAACAATGCTACAAGGGTGCTTAACTCTAAACAAGCAAGTCATGGATATAAATATACCAACTAACAGCACACAAACACCAAAATAATTCTATGAAAACATCTATTAAGCAAGCATAAGCCAATTCTAGTAATACATGCCTTTCAATTTAATTAAAAGCAAACAACCAAGGTACAAACTATGTAACCAGTAGCTATGCACTCAATAAAATGTTAACTAAACCTTTGCAAAAATCCAAACACTCAATCAAAAATCTTTCACAAACAATCTATCAATCACCAGGAATTATTCTATTGGCAAACAATTAAATTTAAGCAAACAATAGTGAAGCATTTCTTAACATGATACCCTAAGGAATATTATGCTAACAAATGAATCACACCCAAACATACTAGTATTTACAAAGAATAAATAAACTTTTCACTTGCATAAGTGAAACAAACAATCTATTTTCCATGGTGGAAAATAACAATCAATCATATAACAAAACATGTTATTTTCACACACAGGTATGGTTGGGGATTTTCATCCTCAACCAAAATGCAATTGTACCAGTGGCTTATGGGCCCACTAATACCAAGGCAAAAGAGGTACAAAGCCTCTGGTCACACATGAAAAAAAAATAACACAAGGCTATCCATTCTAGTGAAAACAATACTAGTGCAAATAGATAACAAGACTTACACATGCTTTGCTATAAAATGACATGCAAGCTAACAGAGGCAATAACTTCGAAATAACAGTACCAAAATGGTAATGGATCAATTCTAGCATAGCCTAAACCTAGTCAATCAAGCACACAAATATTCCAAACAATAAAACTAGAAAATAACAATTGCTAGTTCTACTTCTATTTGACTTTCCAACCATGGACACACTTTCTAAGGTAGATGTACTGCAAGAAAACAACATAATAACAAGTGATAACAACCCTATATATGCTAGGAAACAAGATTCAATCCCCCACACATTTCATTTCAAACAAAACACACATACAAACAAAAACAGGAAAGTTGTTGTTTCTAGATCTGCTCACCAAAATTAATCTATGGCTCCAAAAATTAATCTAAGCTAGGATTAGATATATCTAGTCAATATCAAACTCATTTAGTTGTATTTACTTCAAAAATAATTTTTAATCTCACTCTAAAAATCACAAAAGAGCCTACTGGACTTTTACCAAAATGGATGGCATTTCCATTTTGTAGCTCACCTTGATGTGATGAAAAGTCCTAGTGGTAGATCTACTCACTAGTTGTCCAAAACATTTTAGTTTGACCATTTTTTAGTTACAGATCCAAAAATTTATGTTCAAATCAAGTTCACAGACACGCTGTGGCAAAACAGTCATTGTGAGAAAAATATGGTCCAAAACTTAGATCTACAATTTTTATGTGGTTAGGAAAACATACTCTTAGGTTCATGATTTTTGGTAGATTTTATTTTGCAATTTTAGTATTTTTCGCGGATCCAAAGTAAACCAGCAAGTTTATGTTAAAAACTTAAAAATAAATCAACAGGGAGGCGTGGGCTGGCTTCCAGTGGGCGCGGCCCAGCTAGGCGCACAGTGCGGCCCAACTGCGCTCAGCGCACGCGTGCGGGCGCGGGAATGTGGTCGTTCAAGCATGGCCGTAGATCTCGCGATCTACGGTCCGCGGCGTTCGTCTTCCTCTCACCCCTCTCTCTCTCATCCCGACGGCGGAGGAAAAACGGCGTGGCCGTGGTGCTCACCGTGGGGCTCGTGGCTGTCTGGCGCGGGCTCGGGGAAGTTGGATGGGGTCGAGGGCGTCCAGGGGAGCAGTCGGTGGCGGCGGGCGCGGTCTCAGGCGGTGGGGCGGCGCAGAGCATCCATGGCGGCGAGGTCGACGGCGGCGGCGTTCCTGCGAGCGAAAGGCCACGGGGGCAAGTCAGGGAGGGTCAGGGGATTCTGGGGAAGCGATCCAGAGCAGAGAGGAGAGGTGGGAGGGACTGGATCTTGCGTTACCACCTCGAGGCCGTGGTGGTCACCGGCGGCGAGCTCACGGCTCGTGCACGCTTCCAGGGGCTAGGCATGGCTAGATCTTGAGCTGGGGAGTGTAGTGTGAGTGTGAGGAAGCACTGTGGCGCAAGGGAGAGGCTAGGGGAGGTTTGTACCCGAGGGGATAAGGGCAAGGGAAAAATTGGGCTCTCGGGTGCATGCCAAGCAATGGCATGAGCTAGCCAAGGGGTTTTTTGTCACTCCACAACTTGCTCTGGTTGTCCAAGGTCATGACCACGAAAGGGCAAGTCCAATCCTGGCTTTTGGAGGCAAGGGGAGGCAAGTCAAATGGTCAAAAGGTCAAGGTATGGGCTGCCCATACTTGCCACATCATCTCTTTCTCTCTCTTTGTTTTCTTCTCACACAAGCCTTCTAGAAGCAAGGCAATGCATCCTGGTTCGAGTTAGTACTGTGGTAAACACATTTGGCAAGGTTGCACTTCAAAATTTGCAAAGAAACACTCAGAAAACAATTTTCCAAAAGTCTATCTCACACTGTTAAAAAATTCAGAAATTCAGTCTAAGTCTTAGAAAAATTTCTAAGTGTTGAAAACAGATTAAATGATCAAAAAGTTTGGTTTGTTTTCAAGGGTCAAATGTTTTCCAAATTTTGTTTTTAAAGTGGGAACTTGTTAACCATGTTATAAACTTTTAGAAACATCTTTTGAAAACAAATTTGAATAGTTTAAGGCCATGAAAACAATGTGGAAAAGGTATACTTTCTGTTTTTCTCTGTTTTCCAAAAATGTCTTTTTCTGCCTTAATTTTATACCACAAAGACAACAAGAAAAAGATAATTTTTATTTACCCAAAAATAAAAATAAGCTTATGTATTTGTAGTACATATATCAAGGAACAAATAAAAGTCAAGAAAACATAAAATAACATTTTATAGCCTAGTGAAAACAAAGGTAGAAAACATGTACTTGGCTATATTTTCAGGAAATGTATTCTATAAAAAACTTTTATAAATCATTTTGAAACTTTTTTCTTGGATCCAACAAAGGTAAAAGTTTATTTTAAGATGCAAACAAGAAGTATCCAAGTCTTGGAATAAAAATCCACTCAAGTAATAATAGGAAAACATCAGGAAAAATATAATAGAATTGTTTTCAGGAAAAACATTTGGTATTTGTTTTATCAAGAAAAAAAACTTGTGTGGAAAATATGATTAAGATCATAAACACATGTTAGTTCAAACAATCATGTTGTTAGAAAAAAATTGTTGGCCCTAATTTTTGTCTTCTTGAGCACAGTACAAGAATCCAAAAACTGGGGTGTGACAAGCATGCCCCTCTCTCTAAACCTTCTGACAAGTCCATAAAAGGGGGCTCTACCCATCTGAAGCATTTGGACAGCCTCTGCTTTGTTGTAGTTGTAGATGTAGTTGATATTCGCAATCCTCTCCTTATCTCAAGCGAACATAGGACCATATGTGACCAAAGGAGGTGCAATGCGCCTAACTACAATCTTGTGTATCAGTAAGATACATGCTTGAATCACGGCTATGAGTGATGTTGTCTGCTTGATCAAACCTAGTTCATCGGCCTGATAACATGGATCTGACATAAGTACTTCATAAATCGGCCCTACCGGGTGGTGTCTTCGAGAAAGAATGTTTTTTACCTTGTCTCCCGCCAATGGAGACGAAGGAGAACAACCAGTGTCGTCGCGGAAGAAGATGAGCTCCTGCCTTCGGTGGAGACGATGTTTCATAATTATGATTCATGTTACTATGCTATAACTGATGTGGCTCCCAAATATAAGATTAAAAGGAAAACTCATGCTCACGTGTAGTGACATGAACAAAGAATCAAACCCTGGTCTTTCCTTTTCGGACTAGTTCATTGGATGCTTGATGGCTATGTTTTTCTGTTCAGGGGCATTTTTTATGTCGGCATCAATGAATAGCGTATTGTTGGAAGGGAACAATATGGTTGTGTATACCCTAGTAGTTTATATGCTAAGAGATTCCATTGCGATGTCTTTGTCCTTAGTGACATATCACATCACGATTATATTACAATATATCCCTTGACCATGAGGTTATCGGGTTGTATATTCTTGAGTTTTACTTTGGTACTATCAAGCATCACACTATAAAACTAGGTGAACATAACGATATCCAGTGGGTAATTCTAAAGGAACTTGATGTTCTGAGATGAAAATTACTCTCCGTAAAAGGAGGGATACAAGCCTGTGCCTACTCGGTATTCTTCATATCCATATGTTCTGCAGACAATGCATGATGCTGATACATCATGTGGGACATCATAGTATGGTAACGAGTAAGAGGAGTCTTTCCGATTAACGATATAGACAAAGGTATGCTAAACCAAAGATTGTTTAACGGCAATACTGAAATCCATAGTCTCGGGTAAGTTCGGTATCGCGAGTAATAATATTGTATAATATACAACAGGTTCAACAGAGTGTCTTTTGGATAGTGAGTTGGAGTCAATATGGGCATCCAGGGCTTCACTATTGATTATTGAAAAGGAATGAGTTTCTAGTATCATGTTTGCACACTATCGGACTTGTAGGGGTAACACACTTAATTTAGGTATGGTTTATGATTATATTGGTAGGTCCGGATCAACAATGAGTATCATCGTAACATTATTTTTGCGTGATAGATATATTCTATATATCGGAGATAATTTATAATGAGGGCATTAGATGTCCCAGAGTTATAGAAACAATTTCTATTACTGCCGGAATTTATTCCGGAGTTCTTCTGAGAGAGAAAATAAGGTTGTACGCTTTTCAGAGAAAGTGCATGCGGGCATGAGATGTCCCAGGATGTCGTAAATACATTTCTAACATTGTTAGATAAGGTCGGTGATTTTATCTATAAGGGGTTATAGATTTCTGGAAGAGTTTCAGAAAAAACCGAGAGGGGGAGTACCGGAGGGGGCAGGATTTCCCTCATATCCACACCCATCATATGGGGAATGCCAAGTGGGCTCGAGGGCACCACATATAGGCGCATTTCTCCTCCCTATTTTTTCCCATATTTTATTTAAGATAGAAAAATAAAAGATAAAAGGGGAAAAGGAAAAAGGATTGGAGTTGGACTTCACATGGATTCCAATCCGAATCCACCTAGGAGAAGGGTGTGGCAACCTCCTTGGTGGAATTGGGAACGGAATCCTCCCTCCAAAGGAAGGTCTCCCTCATCCTACACCTATAAAAAGACACCAAGCCTCAAGGTAAAAACATACCAATTGGCTCTCAAACCTCTCTCTCTCTCTCTAGTAGAATTAGAGCGTATAATTAGATCTTCTAATTAGATCCCCTCTAATTGAATTAGAGATTATTATAATTGGGGTTTTGAGGTGTCATCTCCCAGTTAGATATGTCTTCTAATTACTCTCTCTCTCTCTCTCCCATGTGTTGAGAACTCCACCTTCTTATACACCCGTGGCGTCTAATCCTGTACGGCGAAGCGCTGTAGAACTGGTCCCAACGTATGTGTGCAAACTCATAGAGGGGTAACACTGGAGACCCTCACTCTGCTGGATCAAGATGTTGGATACTGGGATTCAGCAACATCCGCACCCATAGACTTCTGCGTGAGGATCTTCAAAAGGCTTCATCGACATCGTCACCGACATCTTTTCTGTTTCTACGGTGTCTGGTACATTATGTCGAGACTAGATCCGGGAATTATTATTCACTTGTATCTTCATAGATGGATATTGGTTTTTGTGTAGCATGCATTCATTTTTTAAATTCCCGTACAAGCAATCCAGTAGTGGTATCAGAGTGGTCTATGCATAGGTACAAGATTTGATCTAGCAAGAGTGAGTGCGGGCATTGCATAAGTTTGTGCAAGTACGTTGGAAAGTTATCCAACATTCAGATTATTTATGATTGCTTCCTAAAAAGCTTTGTTGTTTTGTTTTTGATGGCATATCAATTACAAAGTTCTAACAATCCTAGGACGTTCGAGTTTCCCCTGGCATATCTCGTCTAGTCTATAGAAGCGCTTAAGTAGCTTTGTGTCTCTTTATAGTCGGTACCGTTAACAGCATTGTGGAAGGGGCATGTGGATTGGATCCACACGGGGGGTGATGGTTATGGATAAGTTTAGATTGAGGCTCTATACATTTTTGTTATGTCTGTGTTTCAATCACCCTGCAATGTCAATCTAGAAACGTGAATAATTATGCCTTATGAAGTGTATGTTACTTAACGGTTCTTTTCGTAGATCCTGGAGCCACGCTAAAAGTTGTAAACAAAAGTTAGAGGTTTCAAACTCTATTTTGTTGGAAACGTAATGTGGTATAGTCTCGAAGTTTTGAATTTTGAGATGATTTACCTAACACTTTTTTGTAGGAAGAAAACCATTCTAAGACTCGTCATGGCGATGATAGGAAGGAGAAGAATTTCACTTGTCATGAACCTCGACATGGCACCACCAACGCACGATCTGTTGGATATGGAAGAAGACTACACTACATCACTATCTATTTGACTTATGCTTGTTATATTTGTTTTCTTTCTGTCCTTTGATTGTGCAGTAGACACGATAATTAGGGTGATTCCTCATAAAAATATCAAGGTAGATCGTGCTCTCCCAACTGTAGCAACGTCAAGCTGATTGGGGTTCGCGTTCATCACCTAGATATGGGGGTCAACATGTTCGTATGATCAGAAGGCGGGCATCAAGATGGTTCATGTTCATCACCTGGATACAGGGGTCAGCATGTCATCACTTAGTGTAGCAAGATCAGTTGGTTGTCTTTTTGTTCATGCATGAAAGTCATGAGATTGGAGCATATACACCGAAACATGAAGTGGAAATAACGATGGGTGATTGGCGATTTGGCATACCCTTTGTAAGCTTGTAATCATTAAGGTGGATACATCCTTTGGTTATAACTTGACTGTGGATTCCGTAGTACACTAAATTCTTATCACGAGGAATGTCGGTTTTAGTGGGAGCACATAGTTAATTTATTTTAACCACTGCTTTGTAAATAATTATGAACATGTCTAAGTGAACTATTAAATCGTTGTAGCTCAATGGCTCGTAATACACCCGCTATTTACATTTGTCCCCTACTTGATAAGGAACCACTTTCTACCAATGGAAGTAACTATGCGGATTGGGTCTGTGCCCTGAGAATTGTTCTTGGGGGTATCAAGAAAGAGTATGTCCTCAGAACTCCTCCAGAGGATATCAATGACAACACTTTTGATGCTGAAAAGGATGCTCACACCTTGAAGAGTGATGATGCAATAGTTGTTCAATGTCCCATATTGACATGTATAAATCTTGAGTTGCAAAAATTATTTGATTGTATGTCCGCGTATGATATTTATCGTTGCATTCACGTCCATGTACCAGACTGAGGCCGAGATTGAACGTGATGAGATAACAAAGACATTGTGGTCATGTCACATGGAAGAAGGAAGCTCAGTGAGCGAGCATGTAATCAAGATATTTGGTTACGGTACCAGGCTTCAGAATTTGGAGTTACCAATCCAGGCTGAGCTAAGTACGGATTTGGTGTTGGCTTCAACCCCCCCCCCCCCATTCTTACAATGGTTTTATCATGAATTACAACATGAACGTGATGGATAACATACCAAATGATCTCCTTTCTATGCTGAAAACTGCTGAGGCTGGTGTAAGGAGGGAAAACAATCAAGTATTGATGGTTCTCAAACTACACCATTCAAGAAGAAAAGGAACCAGAAAGGGAAAGGTGCTAAGACACCATATAAGCTCAAGTTTTGCTCAAAAGAAGTTTGAATGCTTTTTATGTAAAAAGAAAGGACATTGAAAGAGGAAATGCAAAAGGTTCCCCGATCAAAGAAGAAATTCACTAAAAGTGATAGAGGTATAAGAGTTAGCCTAAATGATATTTGTCATTCTTACTAGTATCTCTCATGTATTAATTGCTAAAATATTTCATGAATTCGATATAGGAGTTGCGGAAATTTAAGAGACAGAAGAATAAAAGGTGTTTGATGGCGTCAAGTTTGGCGCATAAAGGATCATCCAATGAAGAAGACATATCTTCTTTTATTTTTATAGTTCGAAAGATTTCTAAGCTTTGGCTCAAGTTATTTCAATAAGGTCGCATGTTTTGCGACTTAATACTCTTGTGGATTCATAGGACAATAGTCCTGGTTATCTTATGAGAATATTATGGATCCTTTTGAATTACTAAAATATCGAGTGAATGACTTGATGAATTACACACTTCTTTGAAGAGTGAATTCATTAAGTATTGAAGCACATAGTGAAGTCAACAAGAGAAAATTTCTTGGATTATTGATCATACTCTTGTCAATAACCAAAACTACACAATAAATTTTAGAAATTATGTCTTAGTGAAGTCTTGAAAGTTCTGAAGACATGATCTGACAAAATAAGACAAACTCAGCACTAAGAAGTATTATTTTGCAAAAATACATGATATTACCCATTAAATAGTGTAGTAACTTAATTTATAAGTTTAGCACAAATTATTGTCTTTACTTTGTGTCATTGTTTTGAAAGATAAACTATAAAGATACACATTTTACATAGAGTCTGAAAGATTGAAACTTGGTCCTAAGATGGAGAAACAAAGTAATACTTTGTTGGTTGTTCCAATTTCACATTGGAAATCCTCTTATAAAAACCACCACATAACTGACAATGTTTTGTTACTAGGAGATATGTGATTCTTAAGGAAACCATTCCTTGTTGAATTTATTGGGAAGATGGTGTTTCTTGAAGGGGCCACTGAATCTCTGGAAATAGTTATCAGATTCTTGCAAATGGAAGCAATTCCAATTTACAATTATTTTAGACTAATATAGAGAGCCATTGCGGTTAACGCATGGCTTCTTATCAAAAATATATTTAACCAAGAATGCACATAAAATATTCAAGGCAACTTGAATGAAGGATGTGCATGGAATAAGTAATGATAATAAAGAGCTAAAACATCCAAATGTCTTAGAGTCCATAGTATTTTTATACCATCAAGTTCAAGTTGAAAAACTTGAAGGAAGTCTTGTCGAAATAATACAATCATAAACCTTATATTGTCTTAAATGTTTTTATGAAAAAATCAAGAGTTGACTACTAAAGATCTTATGATCTGTAGCAAAGCTTTATCGGTTAGTATAATAAGTCTGTATGAGAAATTAACAAAACAAATTCCTTTGATGGAAAATTTATCGAGGATGTCTACTAAGTCCAACTCGAAAGTTTTGTTAAAATACAGTACTAATTATAAAAATCCATTTATACAAATAAAATCTAGTCGATAAAAGTTTGGAGTGGAAATGTAATTTATGAAGTAAAGAAAGAGTTGTTTTGACTACATAGAAAACTACAGAATTCTTGTTTTCTTAAAAGTTAGTGGGAGTTATTTAACGATGTATAGTAATTATAAATCATTGAAAATTTTGTTTGACACAATAGATGTATCATTAAAAGGTTTTTTTATAAGATACATGTGATAGTACAATTATTGATTCACAATGTATTAAATCCAAAGTGTGAATTGATATACAATGGATTAAATCCTAAGTTTTGAATGAAAATTCTAAACTTTAGAGAACTAGGTTCTTAGAAGGAGTTAGATTTTCAAGTGCAAGATCCAAAGTTGTAAAACAATTGTGAGCATGATCAAATGATTTATCATTTCATAGTGGAAATTCCTCAAACTATGCACTTTTCAACACATGTAAAAATAATAATCGTTGGAAAATTGGATTTGAAAGTTCAATTAACTCCAAATTATTATGAATATTATCCATAAAGTAATTCTTAAGATATTTCTTTAAAGAGGAGAATGGCTTGTAATGTAAGAGTTCCATTATAAGAAATATCTTATGACATAAGAACATAAAGAAGTGGCACTTATGTGATAAGTATAAACCAAGCATTAAGATATAATCTACTTATGTGATAAGTATAAACCAAGGATTAAGATATAATCTTATGATTATGTGAGTGGCAAAGATTAAAATGCTTAATTAATTTTGAGCATATATTTGCGAACAACACAACAATAATAGTAAAGAGTAGAAGTTTAAATACTTCTAGTATTTGGCTATCAGTTCATTATATGGACTAGGTGTGGTATTTCACAAAAGATGCAAGATAATCTATGATAAACGTCGAAATTGTATTCTTAGTTGAAACACCAAGGTTTCACCTAGAATTTCCTAGAATGTAGTTGATCAATTGATCAAGGGGTATTATGATAGAAAGAGTTTCTTCGTAGTACATATGGTTCATACAACCTCAAAAGGGTTCATGACAAATGTCTCTAATACAATGTTTGCATGATAGTTCACCTACATCTTCTAGATGTTTGAGGGACGTATACAAATGTTTATTGCCAGTTGTGCAAGTGGGAGACTATTGCATGTATGCCCAAAAGGCAATAAATATGTGTACATTTGTTTCATAATTATGATTCATGTTAATATGGTATAACTGGTGTTGCTCCTGAATATGAGATTCAGAGGAAAACTCGCCCTCACGTGTAGTGACATGAACAGAGAATCATACCCTAGTCTTGACTTTTCATACTAATTCATTGGATCCTTGACCGATGTGTTTTCCTGGTCGATATGTCATCATCAGTGAATATCATATTGTTTGAAGGGAACAATATGGTTGGGTATGCCTTAGTAGTTGATATGCTAAGATGTTCCATTGTGATGTCTTTGTTCTTACTGACATATCACAGCATGGTTATATTACAACACATCCTTTGACCATGAGGTTATCGGGGTTGTATATTCTCGAGGTTTTACTTTGGTACTATCAAGCGTCACACTGTAAAGGAGAGATACAAGGCTAGGCCCACTCAGTATTCTTGATATCCATATGTTCTGCAGACAATGCATGATGATGATACATCATGTGGGATATCATAATATAGTAACGAGTAAAATTAAGATTTTCTTTAACGATATAGACAAAGGTATAGTGAACCAAAGATTATTTCATGGCAATACCAGAATCCATAGTCTCGGGCAAATTCGGTATCCCGAGTATTGGGAGTATTTTGTAATAGCCAATAGGTTTAACAGAGTGTATATTTCATAGTGGGTGGGAGTCAATATGCGCGCCCATGGCTCCGCTATTGATTATTTAAAAGGAAAGAACTTTCAATTTTGTGTCCACACACTATCGGACCTATAGGGGTAACACACTTAAGTTAGGTCTAGTTTATGTGTATATTGGTAGGTCCAGATCAACAAGGAGTATCATCGGAATGGTGTTTCTGCATGATAGATATATTAAATATATCAGAGAGAATTTATAATCAGGGCATTAGATGTCCCAGAGTAATAAAAAACAATTTCTTTACTGCCAAAGTTTATTCCAGAGTTATTCTGAGAGAGAAAATAAATTTGCACGTTTTTCGGAGAAATTGCAGGGGGCATGAGATTTCCCAAGATGTCAGAAATATTTCTGACATTATTAGGTAAGGTCGATGATTTTATCGATAGGGCTCACGGGGTTCCGGAAGAGTTTCGGGCAAAAACCGAGAAGGGGGGAGTACCAGAGGGGGCTGGATTCCGCCCATGGGCGCACCCATGACATGGGGGCTTCCATGTAGCCCCCAGATCATGGCACATAGGCACATTGCTCCTTCCTGTTTTTCCCATATTTGATTTAAGAGATAAAAGGAAAGACAAAATGGAAAAAGGAGGGGGAGTTGGACTCCACATGGAGTCCAATCCGAATCCTCCTAGGAGGAAGGTGCGGTCACCATCATCGTGTGGCCACCTCCTTGGTGGAATTTGGGAGTGACTCCTATCTCCCATGGAAGGTCTCCCCCCTCCTCCACCTATAAAAGTACCCCAAGCCTCAAGGAAAAATATATAAATTGGCTCTCAAGTCTCTCTCTCTCTCTCTCTCTCTCTCTCTCTACTAGAATTAGAGGGTATAATTAGAGCTTCTAATTATATCCTATTTTTTGAATTAGAGATTCTTCTAATTAGGAATTTAAGGTGTACTCTCCCAATTAGATCTAGCTTCTAATTACTCTCTCTCTCTCTCTCATGTGTTGAGAAATCTACCTTCTTATAGAGATGTGGCGTCTAGTCCTGGACGGCAAAGCGCCGCAGAACTGGTCCGTATGTGTCCGAACTCTCAGAGGGATAACACGTGAGACCCTCACTCTACTGGATCAAGGTGCTGAATGTGGGGATTAGGAAACATCCTCACCCACAGACTTGTGTGTGAGGATCTTCAACGGGCTTCATCGACGTCGTCACTGACATCTCTTCCACTTCTATGATGTCGGGTACACGATCTCGAGACTACATCTCGGAATTATTATTCACGTGTATCTTCATAGATAGATTTTAGCGGTTGCGTAGCATGCATGGCGAATTTTTAAAAATTCCCATACACGCAACCCAATAGACGATGTCGCAGATCCGTGGGACGGAGAGTAAAGTGTAGAGGTTCTATGGGGGCGAGGGCTACACTTTGGTGCGGGACTCCAAGAAGATCCCCTATCGGTGAAGAGGACGACAAGGATCTGGTGATGGAGAAGAAATGAGAGCAACCGTCGTTGTAGATTGCAAAAATAGGGAGGTAACATGATGGGGAGGATGTAAGAGCTATTTGTGGCGCGAAACGTCACCATAATTTTGCATCTCCCGCCATCTCTGCACAGCTCCTACGTGCACCCCGCCATGCCTTTTTGTAACTCTGGGTCCTAGCTCCACGGAAACTGCTGATTCGGTCGTTCCTAGCCGGACCGCCCGAGGCTGCTTTGAGGAGCGTGTGGACTGATGGCGTGAAATCACACACCCATTGGAAGACCCCAAGGGGAAGGGATGAGTCTAGTAGCAAATTTCCCTTAGTTAAGGAACCAAGATTATCGATCTAGTTGTACTTTGAAGTCACTCGGTAGGTTTCTTGTTGCTGGCGCTTCAACAAGCGTAGACATGCACACAAAACAAACCCTCTATTGATCCAACTTTCCGACAAGGTTTTCAATCCCCGTCATGTTATGAAGTAGAGATATAACGTATCGAATGGTTGGAGATGACTAAAAGTAAAGGGACCAGCGAGAAAGTGATTATGAAAAGCAAGTAAACAAGATTGTATTCAAAGAGGAAAAATGGATCGAGGGCCATAGTTTCACTAGTGGTGTCTCTTCATAAAATAATAAACATGCTGGGTAAAAAAAATACAGTTGGGAAATTGATAAATCATGAATGCATAACAATACTATTATGACAAGAAATAGTTCATGGTTTCTAATCATGTAGGCATTACGTCAAGACATAAGGGCCGTTGTCCAACATGCATCCATATCTGAAATTCCACCTCAAGAAAGTTATCCAACAAATCCATCTGGTACTAAGTTGGGCAACAAAGTGATTCCTTTATGTGCAACCGACAATGCATTAAGATCAATATATAAATGTAAGCAATAATTCTCATCCGTAAATAAGAATACTGCAGTTTTCTCCCTAGTGGCAACATCACATCCTCCTCCATGCAGGTTTCTCTCACTCAAACACAGGAGCAAAAGAGACATGAACCGACTATCTAGCATATAAACTCTCTCTTGGAGATGCATACAATAACTTGGCCAAGTAAATCATACACACTGGGGAGCATTGCAAGACAAGATTAAAACTCTCTAAAGATATAAGTGAAGCATCTCATATAGACATGAACAAAATAATAATAATCTCATGGTTCATCGGATCCCAACTAACATAACATGTAGCAATTACATAATGATGATCTTGATCATGTTAGGTAGCTCACAACATCTAAACATGGTGGCACAAAATGGAGAGAAAACCATCTGGCACTGTTATGGACCCGTAGTTCAGGGATGAACTACTCACCCATCACCGAGGAGGCAGACACGGTGAAGAGAATCCTCCGATGACGGTCCCCGTCCGACAGGGTGCCAAAGCAGGACTCCATAAGCCCTAAATTGGAATTGAGTGAAGGCGCCTCTGTATCTGTTTTGTGGAAAATTTATCCGTCCCGAAACTTTTAGGGTAAAAGGCAAGTTATAGGCGAAGAGGCGGTGTTGTGGGAGGCCTAGGCCATTAGGCATCCATGAGGCGCGACCCCACCCCAGTCCGCGTCATGAGGTATCCTGGTGCCTGTGGGGCCCACCTCCAGGTATCCTCTGGACTCCATCTTTGTTCCGGGTAAAAAAATGATCCCCGTGGATTTTCAGGACTTTTAGCGAATATTTTTCTTAAAAGCTTTTCTGAAATACAAAAACAACAGAAAACAAGAACTAGCTGTGAGCATCTTGTTAATAGGTTAGTTCATGAAAATATCCGGAAAACGAAACAAAACATGTAGAAACATAAGGCAATTGGTAGAAAACAAGCATGGAGCATAAAAAATATATACGTTACCGAGCCAAGTTCTTTCCCACATGCAACCAACCAAACATCCCATTTCGCATCTCGAGGGCCTGGTCTGAGCTCCATGCAGGCTACCAAACACGCCCGAGGTGACCCAGCTCCCAGGTCACAAAGACAACATGTTTCAAGTTGTTTCAAGTTTGGGAAAATTCAGTGCAACACCTAAAAAATGATACAAACAAAAAAATCTAATAAAATATTAATCCGAACATATCTCGGTGTATATATTATGTGTGGGGTAACTTGGTTGTGTGAACAAATAGGAACTACACAAGAGCATCTTTAACGGATGCCCTATTATAGTGTAAGCGCTAAAAAATTACTCCCTCCATATATTGTAACAAAATATAAAATAACTTTAACGTTTTCTAGACTAGATGTATATATATTTGTCTTAAATGGGCTTGTGTCTGACTGTTAGGTCTCAGACCGATCCAACCCAATCTATGACGTTTCTTGATCATGGTCCAGTCCAAGAGTCGTGACTCTACAATTGGGTAATCACTAGAAAAGGGAAACCTTTCAGAAGGCCACTTTGCCTAGGATGATTTGGTCAAGTGGACACGTGTCTACGTACATATAGTTTCGCTAGGCTAAATTGATCTTTCAAAAGGGTTCCTTTTTCCTAACGACACCTCTACAGTTGCCACTTGATCATGCTATCATCAGGGCATGTGTCCACGATTCCTACGTTTGCAAGATTTTTTTTTGAAATGGGGAATGAAGGCCCAGCCTTTGCATCGAAACGATGCACACAATTTTTCATTGCAAAATTCAGAAAAATTACAAAATAAACAAACTCGAGGCCGTATACCTCGCGATAGTCACTCCTCCAGACTATCACTAGCTCTATTGTAAAACAAAGAGAAACTACACAACTTCTAAGAAAAGCCTTCAAGAAGGAAATGGCGCAGATGTGTCGTTGATGACGAGTCCAACCTAACATCGACCAATGATTTTAATCCCCAAAGACGAGCTTCGAGCCACATCTTCCGCAAGGGCATGACGCAAGTGCGCGTCAACATTGTCAAAAATGTTTCCACCAGAGTGTGCAGACTCAAAGTTGAATCATACCGTCATCACCTGTCCGGCCAATGACACATCGCTAACTAGATGCCGCTGGAGAAGAAACTGGAAGCCGGTAACGTCCCATACCGCCACGCCTCCAGCCACTGTCGCACCACTTTCGAACGAGAGCAGTAGGCATGACTTGACACCGCGGAGGAGACGTCGTGCGTAGCACCTGCCAGGATCAGGCATAACATCGTGCCTCCGTATGAGCCACCACATCGCCACCGCCGGTCAGACATGACTTGACACCTCCCCGGACCCGTCGTGCGCAGCACCTACTACGTCGAATCGAACCCGGTCTTGAAGTGGAGGGGGCGTCCCATACCGCCGCCGGCCTCGAAACTACACGGTCAGAGAAGAGGACGTCCCGTACTGCCATCGACTGTGACACGCATAGCTGGAGACCATCACCACTATGAAGATCTAGCCGTCCGTCGGCAGACACCGCCTCCCCGCCGCAAGTCGCTGCAGATCTCGCTCAATAGACCCGATGGCCCAAAGAAACGAGGCCGCCACGCCCTCGGTGCTACCACCACTGGTCCCTCCAACCGGTGCAACCTCCAAAAACGATACTCTCGAGAGGGTCTACGACGCGCAAGCGCCGCCATCGTTCGATCCCAAAAGAGATCTAAGGTTTCCCTCGGAGTTGCGTCAGTTCGGGATGCGAGGACAGCCCAAAGCTAATCGGAGATCCGCCATGTACGTGTCACCTCCACTCGCCAAGGGCCACCACGACACGCCTGGACGTTTCCGACTTTGCGCGCACGGCGCACCGCCGACGGTGATGAGATCCACATCCCAAGATCTCGTCGTCGCCGCGAGAAGAACCCGCCCAGCGTCGTCGGCTGCGCGGTCTTTGTTCTGCAGCGTCCTCCGACGGTGACGCGGAGGAGAAGAGGGAAAGGGATCGGCTCTAAGATTGGCGGCGGCTGCTGCTCCCGAGTCGCCCTGGGCAGGGATCACGCGGGGCTGGGAGGTTACGTTTGCGAGATGTTTGAAAAGTTTCACGGTATCAAAAAGAAATTTTGTGTTTGGCAATTTGCATGAAGAATGGTGCTTCAGTAAACATGGTTGTCTTTTGGATGTCGTGTTTGCATGAGTTTTGAGAGGTTTCACGGGTCTAGCCTCTAGGTCAAAGCACGAGGTTTGACAGATCTCGATGCCGCCCAGTTCAATGAATCCGAAAGACCCATTTCAACGAGTTTTGTGATGCCGCACAGGGTCAAAAGCACAAGGCGGCTTTTGCTAGAGGTCAACGGATCTACGCAGTCGTGTTGATCGATTGAACCGAGGATTTAAATAACCTCCAACTGGCTCAAACTGCTCATGGGTGAGGGAAGCAACGAATGGCTTGGCCGGATCCTATGTGACGCCTTTGTTTGTACATACAATTTTCCCAATCAAACCCTCAAGAAAAAAATCCCAATGACAGAAATACTACTAGTATTAGCCACAATCTGCTATAGAAAAATCCCTAATTTATCAATTATTATTTCAGCGCCTGTTCATCTCGAGTTACTACCTTTATTTAGTTCCGTCGCCTCCTCGTGTTTCTTGTGATTCCTTGTCGCTGGCTGAACAGAAAAAGCATGTGAAGGAACGTCCTAGCAGTAGCATAGGCCAGCCCGCCACACCGGATCCAGCGTTGTTTTCATCAGGATTCAGGAACATTTCTTTCTTTCTTGTCCAGACCAATAGAAGAGAGATGTCAAAGTAAACGAAACAGACCAAGAAGAAGGAAAACCGCGTCTTTATCAAAAAAAAAAAAAAGGAAACCGCGTCATGTCAAAAAAAAAAAAAAAAAAAAAGGGGAACCGCGCCGATCGAGCGTTCATAAATACCAGCGAGTTGTCGTCTTCCAGCTACAACATCCATCCATCGCCCCTCAGAGCAACCTAGAACCGAGCAAGGAGAAAGAGGAGAGAGCTTCAGCCTGCCGCTATGTGCTACCAGGTGAAGTGCGGCACATGCGGCAAGTCCTCGTGGGCGGGGTGCGGCCGCCACGTGGCGTCGGTGCACCGGCAGATCCCCGAGGGCCAGCACTGCGCCTGCCGCGACTGGCCGGGCGTGTCCGCTGGCGGCGAGAAGGGCGCCGCCGGCTCCGCCGCCGCAGAGGGGGAGGGGTCCTCCACCTGCACTATCCTCTGATATGATAGTGCCAGGGTCAGGCGGAATAACGTCGGCCGCGGCCGTGCCAGGTCGTTGAGTTCTTCTTACCTCTCCGGTCCGAGTCGCAGTGGCGCGTCGCGTGTGGTGGGCTGGTGGCACATGGATTCGTGTGCCATATCTTTTGTATCGCGTAAATTTTTCCGTATCGTGTAATTTGGGATTGGAATGACTTTGAATTTCTCTTGGGCCGTATGTGTTTCATCGGTGCCCGTGGGTTTAGGGCATCTCCACTCGTTTGAACCCCCCGCACAAGAAAAAGCTCAAACGGCGCAAAATCAAAACTTGGGGCAAGGACATTTACCAACCGTAGCCTGTAACATCCAAGTATGAAAACCCTAGTTGTTTTACTTCTTTGTTTAATTTATGCAATGCATCATGGCATCATCCTCATTTCATTTCTGTTGCATTGTTTGCATAATGAATCAAACCTTGTTTTCACACTTGTCTGTTACAATCTTTCAAATAAAGAATTGCAAATCAAAACATCAATTGCTTCCAACTAATTCCATTATATTTCACCTATTAATTTGTTGCTTAAATCAATTATTCAATTTAAACACTTATCTCCAAATCTTTTCCAAACTCAAACCATTTCTCAAACCTTCTCATTCTTGAATCCATGAAATTCACCACTATTTGGAATTCTTTAAATCACTTTTAAAACTCTAGGGGAAACCCTATTATTATTGCCTTGTTTTTCCAATAATAACTAACATTGCAAAATTCAATTAAATTGGGTTTAAATTTAAACAGCAAGCACACATTTGAAATTTGGAAAACCAAGACTACCAAGTGGTTGCTTTTCAACTAAGGAGCTTATCCAAATTTTTCCAAATTTTTCTATCAACATAAACCTATCTTTTTTATCCAAAAGCAATGCTACCAAAAAAAAAACAGTACAAAAAAAAACAGGAGAGGAGAGCAGCAGCAGCAGCTAAGGCACCAGCCCAGCCCGTTACCACTTTGGCCCGCTAGCACGTCGCTGTCGTCCTCCTCCAGAGCTGACGTCATGCGTACGATTCCCCCTCCTCCGTTGATCCTTTCCCTGAACCTCCCGATGGGCGCCGTACCTCCTCCACCGTCTCCATAAAACACCGCGGCCTCCTCCTCCTTCCTGCCGCAACCCTAACTCCACCCCTCGAGCTCCGCCGCAGCCGCCATCGCCTCCACCTCCACCCTCTGTACCTCTGAATTTTCCACCGCCGCCTCTCTGAACTCCGGCAGCGGGTGCCGTCTCCGATCTCTGCCGCCGTGCTCTAGCTGCTGGCATGGATAGCCCCCAGGTCCCTCTTCGTCTTCGACACCACCGCCCTGAGGGCCAGTGCCTCGCCGCCGTCCGTGTTCTTCTCCGACGAGCCCTGCATCGCACGGTGAGCTTCACCGTCGCTCCTCCTCGCCCCTTTTTCTCTCTGCACACGCACCGCGCACACTAGGCCACACCCAGCAGCACCAAGCACGCTAGCACACGGGCTAGTCACCGCAGTGCTCCGTCGCGGCTAGCCCTGCTGCCGTTCGCCGCCAGCCATCGCTACCACCGTCAGGTTCAGAGCCCGAGCGCTGCAGTTTCAGTTAGATCTCGCGGAGACTGACGTAAAAAAAAAACCCGCGGCCCCTTTTCTGTCACGAACGCTCGATTACCACAGTGGCAAGCGCCGCGCGTGCAGCCTGGAGGGCGCGGGGTCGATCCCCCCTCGGCGCACTTTTTGCTGGGATTAAATCCCGAGCCTGGCCCACCTGGCTGTGGCTGTGTGGGCTCTCTCTGCCACGTGCGCGCCACGTTGGCAAGGGTCCACAGGGCAGTGGCAGCGGGTAGACCCAGTCGGGTAGAAAAGGATTAAATCCATTTTCTATTTTGTTTTCTAAATTCATTTAATTAGCAGATTTAAAACCAAACTTTGAAATTCAATATCTTCCATTTTATAAATCCAACAAATGCAAACTTTATATGTTTTCCTATCCAAATTTCATAATCTTTCCAAATATCCAATTTGTGTTCTGTTTTGAATTTTCAAAATGCAATTTAAATTCAAATCCAAATAATTCAAATGCAAATTGAAATAATTCATAACTAATTCATACTGTTTTCAAATAATTCAAATAAAATATGTTTTTCACACCATTTTGAATGTGCTATTCAAATATAAAATTTGTGCTATGGTTTGAATAATTTAAATTGCCTAAATAATTTAATACTTGTTTAATTCAAATAAAATTGATAAAATCATAACTTGCTTAATATAAAATATTTTGAACATGCAATTTATGTTTTCAAACCACCAAAGTGTGAACTTTTCAAATGTGAATTTGAATTTATGGTTTGAACAAATAAAATTCAATTAATATTTAAGCTTGTTTTAAATTCAATTAAAACTTGTTTAATATTGTTTAATTCATAACTAAATAATCCAAAGTCCAATTTCAAAATGTGAAACATGTAATCCAACTAAAATTTGATGTTCTTTTCAAATATAAATTTTGCTAATTGTTTTGCACACTTTAAATTGGTGAAAACAATAATGGTTGTGTGGCATGTCTAAGTAACCAAAACTTTCCAAAATTAACAAATAATTTCCAAACTTGTTTTATTCTTTTTCTTTTGCACCTATCCTTGTTATTTTGTTGTTATATTGTCATCATCATCATGCATGCATCATGATAACAACTATCACCTAATAAATAATTGTAAATCATTTGTTCCACTTATTTCAATGGATCCTTTTCCATATGCAACCCTTGCATATGGGTCCATTTAATTTGTGCTATCTTGTTAGTCAATTTATTTTGATGCACCCATTAAATTGCCATGCATCATATTGACTGTGCACAATGCCATGAACATGATTATTTACATTCCTGTTTTGTCTGTTTGCTTCTTCTCGAATAGACGACGACGTTGAGGCAGACGACCCTTACAGCACCCCTTCTGAGGATCTAGCTCAGTACCCGGCTGATCAGTTTGCAGGCAAGTTATCACTCACATGAACCATCGTGTTCCTTTCAACCCTGGTTACCGATACTTTCCGTTGTCTATACTTGCTAGCCTTAGTGGTAGATGTTTCTGTTACGAACCTATCACATGAATCCTTTAACCCATAACATTGCCTCATCACCCCTCCTACAACCCACTGATTGAGCCAGTGTCTTTCTAGCATGCTTAGGTTGTTTTGCTCGAGTCTGTTACCCGTTACTTTCAGTTATTATACCTTTATTATGTTCTGGGGGCTCGATGTTTAATCAATCAATCAATCATGCTAATGTTATTACTGTTAATAATAATCTGATGATAAGGCACCGGCAGGAGGCCCATGAGAGGTTTTGAGGCCTGCTAGTGTCGACCCTAATAGGAAAAGGGTCTTGTCTACTGATCCATGATGAGCGCACTACCCGCATGTGGGAAGCGAGTATGGGTGCCCCCTCAATTTGATTCGATTCGCATCTCGTCCAAATCATCTCATTTAGTTCGTGCTTTCTATTTGCCGCATGCATGTTTTTGCGAGCCCAGCGCAGGGTGGAACTTTTGTAGTCGGCATATAGGGGGACACGGTCTTAGAGTGCTATGAGGGTCCCTTTTCTTCGGGGCTTGATTAGCCGTGCGCCCAAGGTGCTTTGGGCTTGATGCGGAGAAGAGTTGAATTGTGTTGAGTGCCCCGCTTGGTGGGAGGCATCCCATCTGGCAGGTTATTCATACGTGTACGGCCAAATTGGTGCAACCCTGCAGGGATAATCTTCTCGAGAAGCCGTGTTTTCCGCGGTTATGGATTACTTGGTGAAAGTACTGGCTAACAAGTACTCAGGACAACTTAAACATAATTATCAAACATGTTTCACCCAATGATTAATAATTTGACTAGTAATAGGTTACTAACACAATAACTTGATTTCACCTTATCACAACTGTGTGAGTTATCCTCGGATTGCTTCTTTGGATAAGGGGCGAGATCCAGGATGGGTTTGGTTGAAGTTATCTTTCAGTTGGTTACAAACCTCGATCTTATCCCCTTTCTAATAGTTGGATATGATAGAATCTCTGTAGTTGGTTAGCGCAGCCAGTTGCAGCATTACATACATCCCCTTCTTTCCGTTGAACCAAGTCATCTGTGCTTGTGTTGATGGGCTATACTTTGGTGAACTGTGAGTCTTGCTTGCCAGTACTTGGATGTACTGACCCCGTTGGGGCTGTGGTTTACGCAGAGTACGACTACGGCTACGATGACCACCAGGATGGCTACTTCGTGGAGTTTGACGAGACTGCAGACGAGTAGTTAGCTGGACCAGGGCAGGATCCAGAACCTACGTGGATGGGCTTCGTTTTCTTTATTTTCTCCGGCTTCTTAAGCCTGTTGGATTTGTCTGTACCCAGACACCTTTGATTGCTTCCGCTGATGCAATGGATGTTATGTTGGGACATGTGTCCTCTGGATGATTGTATTTGCTATCTCTGCCTTAGTGAAGGCCAGTTGCAACCTTATTTCAATCTTTTGTGTCTTAGAGATAAGTTGTGATAATCATTCGTTCAAAGCTGTTGACGTACAGTGCGTGCTTGTTATGAAGTACGTCGACAGTAGTGCCTGTGACTCCTAATGGATAGTTTACATCGACGGTGGAATAGTAGGGCTTGTGTTGTCGCGCATAAGCGCAGGCCTACCAGGAAGCTGGGACGTGGGAGCAGTTATGCCCCATAATCCAAGCACCTACTATCCAGTTCGTACGATGAGTATCCCTTAGAAGCCAGGGTGCGACAAATGGTATCAGAGCCTGTCTGCCTGTAGGATCCCTTTTTGCTGGTCGCAGTTGAGTCTAGAAACTATTTTGTAGCTATACAGGAAAAAATGAAACGTGAGAGTAGGAATTCTGCCATTTTTCTTCTTTCCCCACCCACCCACCCTTTTCTGGTAAGGAAGTGCAACGTTGTTTTCTGTTCTCACCTAAACTTTCAAGTTAGGATTTCACGTGTTTTGGGTTCTCTGTAGTACCTCAGGACTTTTGGCCTCGTTTTCCCGATGTTGCTTCGATATCATGTTCTTTTCAACATCCTTTTCGTCCGTTGAACCTTGTTGTTGTTTTCCACATCCTTTTCATCTACCGGAGTCTAATCAAAACCTTCCAAATCATCTGCAGATGGGTCTCAGCTACTACCCGCAGGTGGTTCGCATGACTCGCTGTGAGAGCACCGCCGGTTTTCCGGAGATGCTGAGAGACATGGTTACCTATCTGGGGTTCCGTTGGGCACCAGAGTACCAGGTCTACGAGCACCAGCGCGAGTTCGACCAGACTTTCTACCGGGCCATCGTCTACATTCTGTCGGATGATGGCAGGAGCATTGCCCACCGCTACGGGCAGTAGGTTCCACAGTGGATATGGCCGTGCAGCAGGCAGCGTACGTGAGTCTCACCGTTCTCCGTGCTGACTACTGGGGGTTTGATGATTCCATCTATCGTCACATCCCCCGTGGTTACATCACGGCAGCGGGAGTTCACTTCACTCTCCACCGCAACCTGGATACCTACGAGGATGATAGCTCCAGGCTGCACACCACTGCCCAGTTCGTGTGGCACAGTGACGCCGTTGCTTCCACACTTGCTCAGGAGTTGGCCTCAGTCAGGGAGCAGCTCTACCTCGCGTTGACGCGTCTGGCGACGTACACCACAGACTTCGTTGGAGACGAGCGCTTTGCGCGTTTCCAGCAGACACTGGGTTTTCCTCTGCCAGATGCTGGAGGTTAGGAGCCGATCAGAGGCCCACTTCTCGACCTCGGAGCTGGTTACACAGGGATTCCCCGCTATGGAGCACAGGGACACGACGCTTTCTACTTCACCACACCGAGAGTTGCTCTCAGAGCAGTTCCTATCTACAGGGATCGTCGTCATACCTACTTCCGTGGGGTTCCTCCTCACCGTATCTCTCGTCGTACTACTCACCGCCGTCCTGCGTGATGAGCATGGGAGTACCGATGTATCCATTACTAGCTGTGTCTAGTTTATCCTTTCGTTTTCGAACCATGTATTGGTCTGTTGGATATTCTGATGTATTTGAACATGTGATGATGTACCTGTTGGTTATCTATTCATGCGTCGGAATAATCTATCTTTCGGTTACCAAGTCTATCCTTTTCTGTTGTTGTGCTAAAATGAATTTCTGTTCAGGATGCCTCCAACCAGGAACACCCCGCCTCCGCCACCACCAATGGGGGAACTGTTAGCTCAGATGACCCAAGTGGTGACACAGATGGCCCAGATCCAGGCTAACCAGCACCAAAACCAGAATGCTCCAAGGGTCACCATCAAGGACTTCCTCAGCTTGGTCCCAAAAGCTTTCGTGGCAACACGTGAGCCCCTGGATGCTGATGACTGGATCCGTGACGTAGCAAGAGCTCTGGAGATTGCTCATGTTGCGGAAGAGGATAAGGTCAAGTATGCCACCTACCTACTGAAGGGTCAGGCAGCTACTTGGTGGGAGAACTACCAGACCATGAGAGCTGGCTTTCCTATCAACTGGGGATGTTTCAAGGATGCCTTCCTGAAGCACCACATCCCGGATGGTCTCATGGAAAGGATGCGTGAGGAATTCTGCTCTCTCAGACAGGGCAAGCTGGACGTTCTCGGCTACCAGAACGAGTTCAATCGTCTCGCTCGGTACGCTGGTGACGAAGTGTCCACTGAAGCCAAGAAGATGGCAAGGTTCCGCCGAGGTTTTAACCCGGAACTGAAGTACGCTCTCACCAACATCAAGTGCAAGGACTTCGTGGAGCTCGTGAACACCGCGCTCAATGAGGAGAATGGGCGCAAGGCGTTCGAAGAGTCGCGCAAGCACTCGCGTGAGGGTGGTTCCTCCTCCAACATGACCACCCCTCCGCAGAAGCGCCGCATCTGGGTGCCAAATGGTGCTGTCACTCGGGCTCCAAATGCCCAAGCTTCTCCAGGCTTTGGTCCCCGCCCACCCAACCCATCTCAGATGCAGGGTCAGAGGTTCCCGATGAGGCAGCCAAGGCCAGGTCCTCCTCGTGTCGTCACTTGCTTCAAGTGCAAGGAGACTGGACACTACGCTGATAAGTGCACTCAGAAGCAGCTACCCCTACCTCCTCGCCCCAACACCAACCAGGCTATGGTTCGTGCTCCCCCGGCTAAAGCCTTCAACTCCAACAACAGGCCTGTCGGGAGGAACGCGAGGGTGAACCATATCAAGGCCGACAAAGCTGAGGAAGCTGCTGACATCGTTCTCGGTATATTACCCGTAAACTCTATTCCAGCTAAAGTGTTGTTTGATACTGGAGCATCGCATTCGTTTGTGTCAAAGATCTTTGCTACAACGTACAATTTAGCTCTGGTTCCGCTAAGCAATCAAATCTATGTGCACTCTCCGGGAACTAAAATGATTACTTCCAAGATAAGCATGGACAATCAGATCCTAATTGGAGGTCGTATATTCCTTGCTTCACTCATGTTGCTGGGAAATTCTGACATTGATGTCATTCTGGGTATGGATTGGTTGAAGACCCACAAAGCTAAAATTGACTGTGCTCAAAAGTCAATAACTCTCTCCCACACTTCAGGCCAGATAGTCTATTCTCCATATGGATCAAGTTCTGTTCAGCTGTTCAACCTCGATGCCAAACCCCTTCCTGCAATTGAAAATGTTCCGGTGGTTTGTGAGTTCCCTGACGTCTTTCCAGAAGAGTTGCCAGGGATGCCCCCGGACAGAGCAGTTGAGTTCGTGATCGAGCTTGAGCCAGGTACTGCTCCAATCTCTAAGCATCCATACAAGATAGCTCCTCCTGAACTGAAATTGTTGAAGGAGCAAATCGATATGTACATGGACAAAGGTTACATTCAGCCTAGTTCCTCCGCTTGGGGTTGCCCAACTCTGTTGTTGCCAAGAAGGATCAAACAAAAAGACTCGTGGTTGACTATCGTCCTCTCAACGAGAAAACAATCAAGAACAAGTATCCACTTCCTCGTATCGATGATCTTTTTGATCAACTTGCTGGAGCCTCAATATTCTCAAAGTTGGACTTGAGGATGGGTTACCATCAGATAAAGATCAGAAAGGAAGATATTCCTAAGACAGCTTTCACCACTCGTTACGGTCTATATGAATACACCGTCATGTCCTTTGGTCTCACCAATGCACCGGCAACGTTCTCAAGACTCATGAATTCTGTCTTCCATGAATACCTCGACAAGTTCGTTGTGGTATATCTTGATGACATTCTAGTCTACTCAAAATCCGAGGAAGAGCATGGAGAACACCTTCGTCTCACTCTCATGAAACTTCGCGAGCATCGTCTATATGCCAAGTTTTCCAAATGTGAGTTCTGGATTCCAGAAGTTGCATATCTTGGTCATATCATCTCTGCCAAAGGCATTGCCATTGACCCGGAAAAGGTTAAGGCAATTGTTGATTGGAAACCCCCTAAGACGGTGAAGCAAGTCAGAAGTTTTCTTGGCTTGGCTAGCTATTGCTGTCGTTTCGTCCAAAACTTTTCCAAGATTGCCAAACCTCTCACTGATCTCACAAAGAAGGACAAAAAGTTCGTTTGGACTCCACAATGTGATGAGAGTTTCAACCTTCTGAAGACTAAACTCACTTCCACACCTGTTCTAGTTGGCCCCGACACTACCAAACCTTTCCAGATATTCTGTGATGCATCTCTCCAAGGCCTAGGAGCAGTTCTTATGCAAGAACGTCAAGTTGTGGCTTATGCTTCACATCAGTTGAATGCACATGAGCAAAACTATCCCACTCATGATCTTGAACTTGCAGCAGTTGTGTTTGCCCTCAAGAAATGGAGACAATACTTGTTGGGTAACAAAACTGAAATCTTTTCCGATCACAAGAGTCTGAAATACATCTTCACTCAGCCAGATCTGAACCTCAGGCAAAGGAGATGGATTGAGAAGATTAAAGACTTTGATCTCACCATTTCTTACACTCCAGGCAAGGCTAATGTTATGGCCGATGCTCTCAGTCGCAAATCCTATTGCAATAATCTCATGATCATGGAAAGCCAACCTCCACTTCATGAAGAATTCCAGAAGCTGAACCTTGGTCTTGTTCCTGAAGGATACCTTGCTAGCTTGACAGCCAGCCCAACTCTCGAGGACAAGATTCGTTCTGAACAACTTCCTGATAATGAAATCAAGAAGTTGGTAGAGCAAATCAAAGAGGGCGGTGATAAATTCAAGTCCTTCTCAATTGATGACAAGGGAACTGTGTTCTTCGAAGGACGCATTGCAGTTCCTCAGATTCAAAGTCTCAAGGATATCATTCTCAAGGAGGCTCATGAAACTCCTCTATCCATTCACCCTGGAAGTACAAAGATGTACCAGGATCTCAAGACTCTGTATTGGTGGCCTGGCATGAAACGTGAAATTGCTCAATACGTTTCTGAATGCGACGTTTGTCAACTTGTTAAGGCAGTCCATCAGAAAACAGCAGGTCTACTCCAACCACTGAAAATTCCTGAGTGGAAGTGGGACATGATTGAAATGGACTTCGTTACTGGGTTTCCAAAGTCCAAGAAGGGCAACGATGCAATCTTCGTTGTTATTGATCGTCTCACTAAGGTTGCTCACTTCTTTGCTGTAAAGGAAACTATCTCAGCTAGCCAGTTAGCAGAGCTCTACACAGCAAGGATTGTTCCTCTTCATGGTGTTCCATTGGAAATAAGCTCAGACCGTGGAAGTATCTTCACTTCTCATTTCTGGAAGAGCTTTCAAGAAGCATTGGGCACCAAACTTCTGTTCAGCACAGCTTATCACCCTCAGTCTCAGGGGCAAGTCGAAAGAGTCAATCAGATTCTCGAGGATATGCTCAGAGCATGTGGTCTCTCCTTTGGCATGAAATGGGAGGATTGCCTTCCATATGCTGAATTCTCCTACAACAACAGCTACCAGGCAAGCCTAGGCATGGCACCATTTGAGGCACTGTATGGTCGCAGATGCAGGAGTCCAATCAATTGGTCTGGAGATGGTGAACGTTCACTTTTAGGCCCTGACATTGTTAAGGAAGCCGAGGAGAAAGTTCGTATCATTCGTGACAATCTCAGGATTGCTCAGTCTCGTCAGAAGAGCTATTATGATAGCAAGCACAGGGATATGGTCTATGCACCTGGTGATAAGGCATATCTCCGTGTAACTCCCCTCAGAGGCACTCATCGTTTCGGTGTGAAAGGAAAGCTTGCACCGAGATACATTGGTCCTTTCAACATTCTTTCGAGGCGTGCAGAGAATGCTTATCGTCTTGAACTTCCAGAAAAACTATCCAAAGTGCACGATGTGTTCCACGTGTCACAACTCAAGAAGTGTTTCAAAGATCCAGATCGTGCAGTTGATCATGATTCCATTGAACTGCAAGATGATCTATCTTATGAGGAGCACCCTATTCGTATTCTCGATGAGACCGAGCGTAAGACTCGCAACAAGAGCACCAAGTTCTGAAAAATGGTCTCATTCCGAAAGAGGCAACGTGGGAGACCGAAGAGGATCTTCGCAAGAAGTATCCGGACCTTTTCACATCTCAGTAGGGAATCTCGGGGCGCGATTCCTTCAAGGGGGGGCGTTTTGTAACATCCAAGTATGAAAACCCTAGTTGTTTTACTTCTTTGTTTAATTTATGCAATGCATCATGGCATCATCCTCATTTCATTTCTGTTGCATTGTTTGCATAATGAATCTAACCTTGTTTTCACACTTGTCTGTTACAATCTTTCAAATAAAGAATTGCAAATCAAAACATCAATTGCTTCCAACTAATTCCATTATATTTCACCTATTAATTTGTTGCTTAAATCAATTATTCAATTTAAACAGTTATCTCCAAATCTTTTCCAAACTCAAACCATTTCTCAAACCTTCTCATTCTTGAATCCATGAAATTCACCACTATTTGGAATTCTTTAAATCACTTTTAAAACTCTAGGGGAAACCCTATTGTTATTGCCTTGTTTTTCCAATAATAACTAATATTGCAAAATTCAATTAAATTGGGTTTAAATTTAAACAGCAAGCACACATTTGAAATTTGGAAAACCAAGACTACCAAGTGGTTGCTTTTCAACTAAGGAGCTTATCCAAATTTTTCCAAATTTTTCTATCAACAAAAACCTATCTTTTTTATCCAAAAGCAATGCTACCAAAAAAAAAACAGTACAAAAAAAACAGGAGAGGAGAGCAGCAGCAGCAGCTAAGGCACCAGCCCAGCCCGTTACCACTTTGGCCCGCTAGCACGTCGCTGTCGTCCTCCTCCAGAGCTGACGTCATGCGTACGATTCCCCCTCCTCCGTTGATCCTTTCCCTGAACCTCCCGATGGGCGCCGTACCTCCTCCACCGTCTCCATAAAACACCGCGGCCTCCTCCTCCTTCCTGCCGCAACCCTAACTCCACCCCTCGAGCTCCGCCGCAGCCGCCATCGCCTCCACCTCCACCCTCTGTACCTCTGAATTTTCCACCGCCGCCTCTCTGAACTCCGGCAGCGGGTGCCGTCTCCGATCTCTGCCGCCGTGCTCTAGCTGCTGGCATGGATAGCCCCCAGGTCCCTCTTCGTCTTCGACACCACCGTGGGGCCTGAGGAGGGCCAGTGCCTCGCCGCCGTCCGTGTTCTTCTCCGACGAGCCCTGCATCGCACGGTGAGCTTCACCGTCGCTCCTCCTCGCCCCTTTTTCTCTCTGCACACGCACCGCGCACACTAGGCCACACCCAGCAGCACCAAGCACGCTAGCACACGGGCTAGTCACCGCAGTGCTCCGTCGCGGCTAGCCCTGCTGCCGTTCGCCGCCAGCCATCGCTACCACCGTCAGGTTCAGAGCCCGAGCGCTGCAGTTTCAGTTAGATCTCGCGGAGACTGACGTAAAAAAAAAACCCGCGGCCCCTGTTTCTGTCACGAACGCTCGATTACCACAGTGGCAAGCGCCACCGCGTGCAGCCTGGAGGGCGCGGGGTCGATCCCCCCTCGGCGCACTTTTTGCTGGGATTAAATCCCGAGCCTGGCCCACCTGGCTGTGGCTGTGTGGGCTCTCTCTGCCACGTGCGCGCCACGTTGGCAAGGGTCCACAGGGCAGTGGCAGCGGGTAGACCCAGTGGGGTAGAAAAGGATTAAATCCATTTTCTATTTTGTTTTCTAAATTCATTTAATTAGCAGATTTAAAACCAAACTTTGAAATTCAATATCTTCCATTTTATAAATCCAACAAATGCAAACTTTATATGTTTTCCTATCCAAATTTCATAATCTTTCCAAATATCCAATTTTTGTTCTGTTTTGAATTTTCAAAATGCAATTTAAATTCAAATCCAAATAATTCAAATGCAAATTGAAATAATTCATAACTAATTCATACTGTTTTCAAATAATTCAAATAAAATATGTTTTTCACACCATTTTGAATGTGCTATTCAAATATAAAATTTGTGCTATGGTTTGAATAATTTAAATTGCCTAAATAATTTAATACTTGTTTAATTCAAATAAAATTGATAAAATCATAACTTGCTTAATATAAAATATTTTTGAACATGCAATTTATGTTTTCAAACCACCAAAGTGTGAACTTTTCAAATGTGAATTTGAATTTATGGTTTGAACAAATAAAATTCAATTAATATTTAAGCTTGTTTTAAATTCAATTAAAACTTGTTTAATATTGTTTAATTCATAACTAAATAATCCAAAGTCCAATTTCAAAATGTAAAACATGTAATCCAACTAAAATTTGATGTTCTTTTCAAATATAAATTTTGCTAATTGTTTTGCACACTTTAAATTGGTGAAAACAATAATGGTTGTGTGGCATGTCTAAGTAACCAAAACTTTCCAAAATTAACAAATAATTTCCAAACTTGTTTTATTCTTTTTCTTTTGCACCTATCCTTGTTATTTTGTTGTTATCTTGTCATCATCATCATGCATGCATCATGATAACAACTATCACCTAATAAATAATTGTAAATCATTTGTTCCACTTATTTCAATGGATCCTTTTCCATATGCAACCCTTGCATATGGGTCCATTTAATTTGTGCTATCTTGTTAGTCAATTTATTTTGATGCACCCATTAAATTGCCATGCATCATATTGACTGTGCACAATGCCATGAACATGATTGTTTACATTCCTGTTTTGTCTGTTTGCTTCTTCTCGAATAGACGACGACGTTGAGGCAGACGACCCTTACAGCACCCCTTCTGAGGATCTAGCTCAGTACCCGGCTGATCAGTTTGCAGGCAAGTTATCACTCACATGAACCATCGTATTCCTTTCAACCCTGGTTACCGATTTTCCGTTGTCTATACTTGCTAGCCTTAGTGGTAGATGTTTCTGTTACGAACCTATCACATGAATCCTTTAACCCATAACATTGCCTCATCACCCCTCCTACAACCCACTGATTGAGCCAGTGTCTTTCTAGCATGCTTAGGTTGTTTTGCTCGAGTCTGTTACCCGTTACTTTCAGTTATTATACCTTTATTATGTTCTGGGGGCTCGATGTTTAATCAATCAATCAATCATGCTAATGTTATTACTGTTAATAATAATCTGATGATAAGGCACCGGCAGGAGGCCCATGAGAGGTTTTGAGGCCTGCTAGTGTCGACCCTAATAGGAAAAGGGTCTTGTCTACTGATCCATGATGAGCGCACTACCCGCATGTGGGAAGCGAGTATGGGTGCCCCCCTCAATTTGATTCGATTCGCATCTCCAAATCATCTCATTTAGTTCGTGCTTTCTATTTGCCGCATGCATGTTTTTGCGAGCCCAGCGCAGGGTGGAACTTTTGTAGTCGGCATATAGGGGGACACGGTCTTAGAGTGCTATGAGGGTCCCTTTTCTTCGGGGCTTGATTAGCCGTGCGCCCAAGGTGCTTTGGGCTTGATGCGGAGAAGAGTTGAATTGTGTTGAGTGCCCCGCTTGGTGGGAGGCATCCCATCTGGCGGGTTATTCATACGTGTACGGCCAAATTGGTGCAACCCTGCAGGGATAATCTTCTCGAGAAGCCGTGTTTTCCGCGGTTATGGATTACTTGGTGAAAGTACTGGCTAACAAGTACTCAGGACAACTTAAACATAATTATCAAACATGTTTCACCCAATGATTAATAATTTGACTAGTAATAGGTTACTCACACAATAACTTGATTTCACCTTATCACAACTGTGTGAGTTATCCTCGGATAGCTTCTTTGGATAAGGGGCGAGATCCAGGATGGGTTTGGTTGAAGTTATCTTTCAGTTGGTTACAAACCTCGATCTTATCCCCTTTCTAATAGTTGGATATGATAGAATCTCTGTAGTTGGTTAGCGCAGCCAGTTGCAGCATTACATACATCCCCTTCTTTCCGTTGAACCAAGTCATCTGTGCTTGTGTTGACGGGCTATACTTTGGTGAACTGTGAGTCTTGCTTGCCAGTACTTGGATGTACTGACCCCGTTGGGGCTGTGGTTTACGCAGAGTACGACTACGGCTACGATGACCACCAGGATGGCTACTTCGTGGAGTTTGACGAGACTGCAGACGAGTAGTTAGCTGGACCAGGGCAGGATCCAGAACCTACGTGGATGGGCTTCGTTTTCTTTATTTTCTCCGGCTTCTTAAGCCTGTTGGATTTGTCTGTACCCAGACACCTTTGATTGCTTCCGCTGATGTAATGGATGTTATGTTGAGACATGTGTCCTCTGGATGATTGTATTTGCTATCTCTGCCTTAGTGAAGGCCAGTTGCAACCTTATTTCAATCTTTTGTGTCTTAGAGATAAGTTGTGATAATCATTCGTTCAAAGCTGTTGACGTACAGTGCGTGCTTGTTATGAAGTACGTCGACAGTAGTGCCTGTGACTCCTAATGGATAGTTTACATCGACGGTGGAATAGTAGGGCTTGTGTTGTCGCGCATAAGCGCAGGCCTACCAGGAAGCTGGGACGTGGGAGCAGTTATGCCCCATAATCCAAGCACCTACTATCCAGTTCGTACGATGAGTATCCCTTAGAAGCCAGGGTGCGACATAGCCCATCCAAGCAGCCAAAATGGGGGGCTTTTGCATGCAAAGTGGAGCAAAAGTAGGAGAGAGAGGCATCTTTACATGCAAAGTGAGGGCAAAAGTAGGAGAACGATTCCTTTTTGCATGCAAAGCGGCGCATTTCCCCCCCCCCCCCCCCCCCAGGCCAAACCCAGCGCAAAAACGGCGCTTTTTCAGCTCCTGGGGGCTGACTGGTGGAATTCGGCGCTAAAACGGCGCTTTTTGACACAAAAAGTGCTCCTGGGGAGCGTTCGGGGACGGCTGGAGATGCCCTTAGAGCGGGCGGGCACGCTGCAAATGCGTCAGTCCCGCCATTCGCCAGTTACCACAGATCACCGATGCCCCTGGTTGCAACTTGAGACTTGAGAGAGCAAGCAGACGAACCTCCGGGCTGCGCAGGCGTGACTGTAAATCCCGAGGTGACTCCGCTCCCAGGTTGCAAAACGACATGTTTCAAGTATCCGAAAGTTCAGTGCAGCAGCGAAAAATCTATATCTATACCTAATAATAAAGACGCTAAGGTTTCTTGCTCCAAAATTTGGTACGTCCCTCTATTTCCTTCGTTTGTTTGGTTGGTTTGGTACGTTGTCCATCGACCATACGTTTCCGAGTCTGTTTCCCTTTGCGATTCCTTTCCACGTGCAAGAAAAGAACATCGAAAGAGTTGGAAACGAAAGAAACCAGAGTACATACCGGATGGTATCGCCGCAACGCGCACCGACCAGATCTTGAAACTGACTAGACCATATGCAAAGCCGTGTATATAAGCTACAGGAAGCAGATCAAATCGCACAAAACGAAGTCGAACGGAATCAACAACAAGATATCGAAAGAAAAGTCTCGTGGTGGCCGCATCGCCTCAAGTCGCACCTCGCGGCGCCGAGGAGGACGATCGCTGCAGCCCCGAGGATGCCTCCGGTCGCCAATGTTTTGAGTGGGCCTTTTGTAGAAGCAGACATCATCATCGTGGCCATGGACACGCCAGACGATGAACCCACACCCTCGGCGGAGGGGCTCGGCTCAAGGCAAACTAGAACGCCCTACCGCTGTGCCGCACACTCGCCGGCCGAGCAGGGCATGGATGCTGAAGACCGACTCGGCCAATAGGAGCTCGGCGGCGTGAGGCAGCGTCCTTGCCGGCCAAGCGGCGTGTGGATGTTGTGGCTGGGTCGGTGGATGCTGAGGCATGAGGTCTTTCACGGGCCAGCAAAGCTACGGCTGTCTGAGCACTCGAACATAAACGAGGCAAGACCAAGAGAAGCCAATTCGGCCGCGTCTATGATCGAGTCAAGGGCATTGTTGGCCACATGCTCTTCATTGGCCAATCCTACTCCAAATCCTTCCAGCCACCGCTGAATCGCTGACCGAGGACGATTTGGTCAGAGAGTCATGCTTGCTTCGTCGATGATGAGATGGCGACGTCGCCTGCATGGCCGCCTGGCTTAACATGAAATGAGTCAGCACACACCGCCTCCATGGTCCTGCCGCTCCAGCTCTAGGCCTCTAGCCGATGAGGTATGCAAGTTAACAGCATGCCGCACGGTGAGCCGACAAGTTGCAGTGGCATGCCGTGATGGCCTATGTGCTCTCAACGATGTATGCAAGGACCAATGAGTTGGCGGCACGGCACCAGGTGGCACGCGCGCTGGACCCCTGTCAGCGCCCGTCGAGGCGGTCGAGCGCATTCGCTTCAATATCAGAGCAGCCGCAGATATCCGGTGACCGGACCTTGCCACGCATGCTTCTTGTATAACTCAAGTTCTCAATTTTGTCGAGATCTGGGAGGACTGTTTGGACTGTTGTTGCGGAGGAGGACCGGTTCTTGGAATTAGCTTCGCTCCATCTCTATGAATTTGTTGGCAATGGTATCCACCTGATTTACTGGCGCATAGGCTAGCCCATAAGAAAATAATGCTACGGTTCAGCAGGGGTTTACCGAATTTTCACAACCTACCTTACAATTCAGCTAGCTTTATGCAAGTTTGCATCACGATATAGCACCTCACTCCTATAAAATTAAGCTTGATCACGGTGCATGCAACTCGTGCATGATGCTCCTGAAGTCGGTTGCTTCTTAATTACTCATTACTAACTATTTTTGTTAGAGCCTCGGGTATTGTGTATGATCGAAAACAGACATATACTATATTTCAATTTTGCACACACTTAGCTGGCAACATTATTACCCATCTTACATATTCTTGGGAAATATGCAAAATATGGCGTGGTGATGGAAAGTTTGCGGTGCCTCTGCTTTAATTTGGTGGTATCCTTCGTTTCCCCTTGATTCTTACCATGTAGTCTATCCAACATTAACAAATAAGAAAAATCAATCTCACCTTTGTGATTTTTTGTGTGTGGCTAATTTCATGGCTGGATATTTGAATTTTCTCACCCATGCTAAATATGGTTTAACCTTTGCTTCCACCTAAGATTCCAGATAATTACATTTTTAAGGGAAAATTAAGGCTAGCTGCACCTACGTCTTCGTCCCGTCGAGAAAAAACAATCTTCGTCTCAGTGACCGTAAAACTATATATGATACAAATCAGCCCGTTACAATCACTGGTAGAAAATAGGCCTACAGTCCCGGTTCACCAGGACTATTAATCCCGTCCGGGCAACCGGGACTAGCTATGCGCGACTAAATGCCCCCCCCCTATAGTCCCGCCACTTACGGACCGGGACTAAAAGCCCGTCCACGTGGGCGCTAGGGGTCCGTTGCGGCGGAGGACCTTTAGTCCCGGGTCTTGTGGTTAACCGGGACTGAAAACCTGCGCAGGTTTAGGGTTTTAGGCCCCCTAAACCTGTTTCCTTTTTAATTTGTTTTGTTTTAATTTCAGTACACATATTCATGCATATATATATATATATGAAATATCAAACGAGGAGAATTCAATAGGAATATATAATATATATTCAATATCGGGTGACCATATATACAACCTCGAACAAGTTTCCATATTACACAATTAAGATGGACGAGCATACACAAATTCGCACAAGTTTCAAAGTACTTAGGGCTTATACATGCTTATAAAAGTCATCGTCGGTGGACGCATGGAACTCTCCTTTCTTCTGGATGACATGCCTAAGGAAAAATCCTGCTATTTCCTCTTGAATTGGTCGGAAGCGAGCTTCTGGAGTAAGCGCCTTCCGCAAGTTATTGAGACCGTTCCGCGTTTGCTCGTCCTTCTTCCTCTCAGATATTTCTTTCCGTATGTTCTCACAGACATAGTATCCACATAGACCGGTCCCCGGTGGCTGCTTATCCACACCTTTGAGCACATTTTTAAATTTTAGCGCATCTTTGAATTCACCGACATGTTGATGTGAGAGCCGTCTCCAAACTCTACAATGCAAATAAAATTAAATGAACAAGGGAGTTATTAGCTTAGAAAATGAACAAAAGAGACCGATCGATATAGAGCGCAAATGATTGAAAAATAATTACTTTTGCATCATTTTTCTCATGTCGACCCAAAGATCTGTATTTGAATTCATAGAGTCAATGATGAAAACTATGGCCTGGTGAAGATCAATTTTTAGCAGAATCCAGTGGTACCTGCGGACACATTAGATGCAGAGTCATGCATAATTTATCGATTGGACATACCATGCATGGAGTAAACAAAAGAGAATGGGAACATGAGAGAAACACTCACCCAAAATGGTAAGGAAATAGAATATATCTTTTGGATTCATGCTTTTTAAAAAAATTGTACAAGTCTTTCTCCACGTCTATGGGGTGACGTTCTAACATAGTTCCATTAATGATTTGTGGGTCAATGAACCCAATATCATGGATGAGTCTTACTTTGCATTCCCAAATCTTCAATCTGCATAATAGCGTACGGAACAATATAGTTAGGACAATATATATATATATAGTGTAGGCAAATGAAGAACGAGATGAGGTAGAAATAAATCACTTACAGAACGTAGCAACTCAGGATAGATTTGTCGAGCTCACGCATATTGAACAGTTGGAACAATTCACTCAACTCAACTGTTACAGAGTACTTTTTGGTGTGATGCTCCTCTGTATAATCCACATACACATATTCTTTGTCGGTAAAAGTTATGAAATCTTTGTACCAACGTAGAAGACTTTGCATTAGTGGTGGTAGATCCTTTTCCTTCGCAGGCTCGACGAGAGGCCCTTTCTTCACATATTTTAATGCTACATCAGCCACTGGCATATCGTCCATGTCTAAAAAGGCACGGAGAGACATACCGGCCTCGGACGCATTTTGCATGGCAGTAGCTACAGTCAATCCCATTGCTGTCACAGCATTTATGACCTCGGGGTCATGTTCCGGAGCGGCTTTCACTATGAGGGGGGATATCGATTGTTTACTCTGCATCCCGAGCTGGGCAACTTGTTTCCCGCTTTGTATCATTTTTGCTTTTTTTTTCTCCTCCTCCAATATTCCTGCTTGCTTACGAAGTTCAATATCATAGTCTTTAGGCAAATTCTTCACGGATTGGGACACTGTCGATAAAAAATCCGTAGCCCAATAGTCTACAATCGGAGGGAATACTTCCTTGGGCTCAGGCTCCTTTAGCGCCTTCAGTTTGCCCTTCCATTTCTCAACGTCAGCCTTCACGACCAATTTGGTTTCAGCATCACTAAGTTCCCAAGGCCTTGGGGTGAGAGGCTTCAGTGATGGCTCCGGTACCCGTGTGGTCTTAGGTACATAAGGGTCCGGGTTAATAGACCAAGAGCGTGTTCCCTTGCTGCCCGCCTGCTTCTGTTTCTTCGCTGGAGGAGGAATGGGGGGCGACGTCTGCTTATCCTCCGGAGGAGGAATGGGGGGCGACGTCCGCTTATCCTCCGGAGGAGGAATGGGGGGCGACGACGTCTGCTTTTCCTCCGGAGGAGGAATAGTGGGAGACGTCTGCTTTTCCTCCGGAGGAGGAATCGTGGGCGACGGCTGCTTAACCACCGGAGGAGGAAGATCGGGGGACGGCGTCGAATGGCGTGAAGGAGGCGTAGGTGAACCAGCACTAGCACCACCACCACCACCAGCACCTGCACCATCGTAGGGGGGTGGACTTGTTAGCCTTGGCGTCTCGCCTGGAAACACTATGTACTTCTTTTTCCATAGAATGAACTGGCGCTTGACATCTCCAAGTCTTCTCTCCCCTTCGGGTGTAGCTATGTCAATCTCCAGGTCCTCAAACGCTTGGACTATGTCTTCCACCGTGACACGAGCATAGCCATATGGAATGGGGTTGTTGTGATGGAGTGCTCCAGGTGTATAGGGTAAAGCACTGCCGGTAGCCACCTTCATGGAAATGTTCCCCACGGGATAATGCAGATCACATTCTTTCATCTCCTTTACGTCATCCACGGGGTAGTGAGGCTCCGGTGCACGACTCTCGATCATCGGTGCATTAGCACCTGCAGTCGGGGCCTCCGTGGAAGCCACGCTGCTTCTCCGCTGCTGGCTTCCGAGATCCGTTGCATGTTCTTGATGCGGCCCTGCAGCCGACGCTTTTTCTTTCTCAAGTATTCCCGCCACGACCTTCTTCAGGTCAGAAACTTCCATTGCAAGATTCGCCAGTTCATCTGTAGCCCGGTCCGTACCTCCTACGGCTTCTGTAACAGTACGGGTCACCCTCCTGGGAAAACCCTACTTTCCACGGCATTCTGCCTTTGCCTCGTATATGTCCTCCGTGTTCAGGATTTCCGAGGGCAACTGTCAGTTGGTCTCTCTCTCTGTTGAACGTGATCTTGCCCTGTTGAGCTCTGGTCATTGCGTCAACAAGTTCTTTTGTGGGAGCAAACTTTTTCTGCCGGTGAACACACTCCCCTGTCTCCGGGTCTAGCGATCCCCCATGCCCGTACCACCACATTTTGGCTCTTTCGTCCCATCCCTCTGTACCTAGACGGATTCCTCTTGCCCTTAGGCCGTCCTCCATTGCCTGCCACTTAGGCGCCGAAACGCGGTATCCTCCTGGCCCCATAACATGATGGTACTGTTTCTTTTTCGCATTAGCCTTATTTTTGCCGACATTACCTTGAAATGCTCCGATTTATGTTGCGTCACAAATTCTGTCCAATCATCTCTCAGTTTCTCATATTGTCCAGTGAAATTCGGAGTCTTGCCCTGGCTGACATATTCACGGAACAATTTTTTCTTGAAGTTCCGGAATGCTTCGGCCATCTTCTGAAGAGCGAACTCTTTGACTATCCTCCTCCTCTCACGTCCACCCGGAACGTCCTGACCGAATTCATCTTTTTTGTTGTATTCCGGAGGTAGAATGAAATGTGCAATAAGCTTTCTAAACATAATCTTTTTCGTTCTCTTGTCGACATAAGTGAAACCAACACGTGCTTTCTTTGGCTCCTTCCATTCCTGGACGGTGATCGGGACGACGTCTCTAACAATGACTCCGCATTGGTTGATAAACTTTGTGGTGTGCTGTAGGGGCTTGCCGATTTGACTGACTGATTCGATGGTATATATTTCGGAATCTTTCATCTCCTTGGATTTGCCACGCTTTGTCATACTAGATCCGACCGAGGGCTAAAATAAGAAAGAGAGTCGCGCGCGTTAGTCTTTGCAATTGGACCGAGGGCTAAAATAAGACGAGGGCTAAAATATATACCTCGCCGGAGGTGGTTGTTCTTTGCAATTGGAGATCGTCGTTTGTCGACGGTTGACCTCCGTCATCAATGTCCATTCCTTCACCTCCTTGATCATCGACAATGTCTGTTCCTTCTTCACCTCCTTGATCATCGACAATGTCTGTTCCTCCTTCACCTTCTTGATCCTCAAGGTTCAGATAAGAAGAGATTACATCATCGTCAATGTCTGTTCCTCCTCCGGCTATGATATCTAATATATAACCTTCAGCCTCCTGTTCCGCCGTCAGGTCTCTATTGTCTGCCATATGTCACTCCTGCAGACATGCATGTAGTAAAAATTAATTAAGTATATAGGAGACTTAGCAAATATTGTCGTAGAAAGAGGGAAAACAGATTGGTAGGGTCTCTCAAATGACTTGGAGAACCCCAAAGCTAGGTTGCATTTGCTTTTCTGGTCATTTTGGTATATTTACTTAATATTCTGAATTTATTGAATTAAAACTTACTTTCATTATTTTAATGAATTTAACTCAAATTCAAATATGGTCTCATTTTAAACTTTGTCAAACATGAATGATAATGATATAAACAGATAGCTTACATTTTTGTGAACATTTTGCATATTTTTCCATATTTTTTGGAATTATAAATTAAAAGTTATTTAATTTAGAAGATTTAATTATGTTCTGTAATTCCATATACAGTGGGCCCCACGTGTCATGATGACGTCATTAAAAAAACTCGTCAACACGTGGCCAGGTGACGTCATGATGACGTCACCCCTGGCGTCACACGGTGGCCGGCGGTGGCAGTTCAGGCTCTCGGGTCTCCGGCGATTCCGACGATTCCGGCCACGGGGGAGGGAACGGAGATGGGGAGGAGGCCACTGTGGTGCTCGCCACGGGGGAGGGGACGGAGATGGGGACGAGGCCACACGGCCACTGTTGTCTCGCCGGCGGCGAATCTGGCGCGCGGTAGCGAGCGCGAGGGCGGCGCGTTCTCAGTTCGTGGTCGCCGTTCGAGGGCGGCGCGTTCGCGCGTGATTCGTGTTCTCGATCCGTTCGATGGCGTTCGCGCGTTGGATCTAGGGCGACGGCGACGGCCCGCGGGGAACCTACCGGAGAGACGGCGACGGGACGGGGGCGGAGCAGGGTGGAGGCGGTGGAGAGAAGGGCTCGACGACGGCGACGGCGACGGCGATGGAGACGGCGCGGTCCTCTGCGCGGGCGACGGCGACGGGGCAAAAGACGAGCAGGCGCCGGCGCGAGGGAAGAAGAGGGTTTGTGACTTAGAAAATTTTGGGGCAGGAAGGCATCCACATATATAGTTCCAGCCTTTAGTCCCGGGTGGTGTCACGAACCGGGACTAAAGGTCCCCTGGGGTACCCTCCGCGGGCCTTTAGTCCCGGGTGGTGTCACGACCGGGACTAATGGTGAAAATTTTCGCGCGGCTTTCTCGTTCCCGCGCAGAACGAGCCTTTAGTCCCGGTTCGTGACACGAACGGCGACTAAAGGTGGTTTATTCGAATAGAAATAATAGATGCGTGCAACCTTAAAAATACAAATAATATATCAGAAAATTCAGAAAAATAAAACTAATTCTTTTTCCAATCTTAAAAAATACAAATAATATATCAGAAAATTCAGAAAAATAGAACTAATTCTTTTTCCAATCTTAAAAATTCCCATAGATAAAAAAGGCAGTACATAATGGCAAGAGTGGATCTAAACCTAAACGGAGAGCATAGATGCATGCATGATCTGATATCTGCTGCTAGTCATACTCCTGCCTAGGCCTACGACATGAGAAAATTCAGAGCCCAGGACTGGGCCTGAGGGTAGCGCAGGCGGGGGTTATCGCCGGCCCTGATGTAGTCCATGACGCTCTGTAGAGTCCGGCCGGACCACCATAGCCGACGACCGGCCTCGTGAAAGTTCCCAGGAGGCAGGCCGTCTCCTCATACCTGGCGAGCGCCCTCTCACGCCGATTGATGAAGAAGGCATCCCAAGTATGTTGGTTATCGGGATGCCAGCTGGGATCTCTCCGCTGCTCCGGCGTGAGCTCGTTGTAGTAATGGTTCGTGATGGCCGCCCGACGTGCCACACCTTGAGGAAGAGGAGGGACCGGCACTCCTCCGGCGCTCAGCATCCAACCGGCGGGAACACTGTAGCCGGGCGGGCAGGGGTAGTTCGAGGCGGAAAGTGCCTCGGCCTGGTTGAATGTTAGAGTGGGTACGGTAGAAGCCATGAGGAGTGGTGAGTTTGTATGTGTTTATGCCAATGGTGTGGCAATGCACATATATATAGCGAGAAGAAAACATCCCTTTAGTCCCGGTTGGGGACACCAACCGGGACTAAATGGGTTTGGGTTTCGTTTGGACCAATCAGATAGAATCCACGGATGTGTGTTTCTTTAAAGCGCTTCTGAGTCGTTGGATCCGGGGTGTGTTTCTTTTGAGCTGTTGTGAGCCGTTCGATCAGGGTACGTGTGTTTCTTTCGAGTTGTTGTGAGCCGTGGATGAGGTGGTTTCTTAACGTTGGATCAAAACCTGCACCACTTTGTGAGCAGAGGACCCTATATATAGCCCACCTTCATACACCGGTAGTTTCGAGCAATACAAAACATAATTCAAAATTAATTAGAGATAATATAATTCAAAATGATCCATTAAACATGATCCATTCAACAAAGTTTGGTACAATAAATTATTACACATCAATTCTTTCTTGTGTCCCCGCTTTCTTACGATTTGGACGTATCCATGGAGCATCCTCATCATTTAAATGCTTGGGTCAGAGTTCACTTTGAAGGGCGGAATTTCACCAAACATATTATAATCTTCTGACATGTCTGTCTTGTCCTCCACTCCCACGATGTTTCTTTTCCCTGAAAGAACAATGTGACGCTTTGGATCATCGCATGATGCACTGATCGTTTTCTTATCTTTCCGTTTCCTTTTTCATGTCCTTCAAATAGAAACCTGAGCGACATCTTTGGACGAATGGTTTCGTCGGTAACCAAGATTGTCGAAATCCACCATTGTCATTGCTCGTCCACCTTTACCCCACCTCCTGTTAGCTTGAACCATTTGCACCGGAAAAAGGGACTTAAAATAGGGTCCGTAGTCAGTTCCCATATCTCCTCTATGTAACCATAATAGTGACCTTTGCCAATCTCGGTTGCTGCATCAAAGCGGACACCACTGTTTTGGTTGGTGCTTTTTATCTTGGGAGATCGTGTAAAATGTATTCCCATTAATCTCGTACCCTTGGAAAGTCGTGATAGTCGAAGATGGTGTCTTGGCCAACATGTACAGCTGATCTTCACATCATTGTCATTCATTAAATGTTTTCGCAACCAACTGCCGAAAGTCTCCATGTGGGCCTTTCTAATCCATGATTCAGGCTTCCCGGGTTGTTCGAGCGTAAAATATTCTTGTGTTGCTCGAAGTACGGAGCCACCAAGCTCGAATTTTGCAGAACTGTGTAGTGTGCTTCAGTCATAGAATGACCGTCCATACATATCGTTGATTTCCTTCCGATCGTGCCTCTTCCACTTAGTCTCCCTCGTGCCGCGATTGAGGAATACCAATCGGCTTAAGGTCAGGAACATAGTCAATACAGAACTCAATTACCTCCTCATTTCCATAGCCCTTTACGATGCTTCCTTCTGGCCTAGCACGATTACGAACATATTTCTTTAATACTCCCATAAACCTCTCGAAGGGGAACATATTGTGTAGAAATACAGGACCGAGAATGGAAATCTCTTCGACTAGGTGGACCAGGAGGTGCGTCATAATATCGAAGAAGGATGGTGGAAACAGCAACTCAAAACTGACAAGACATTGGACCACATCGTTCTGTAACCGTGGTAGATCTTCTGGACTGATTACCTTCTGAGAGATTGCATTGAGGAATGCACACAGCTTCACAATGGCTACTCGAACATTTTCCTGTAAGAGGCCCCTCAAAGCAATCGGAAGCAATTGCGTCATAATCACGTGGCAGTCGTGAGACTTCAGGTTTTGGAACTTTTTCTCCGCCATGTTTATTATTCCCTTTATATTCGACGAGAAGCCAGACGGGACCTTCATACTGCTCAGGCATTCAAAAAAATGACCTTCTCTTCTTTCGTAAGAGCGTAGCTGGCACGACCTTGAAACCATTCCGGATGCCGGTCATCTGGGTCTTTCAAAAGTTGTTGATCCGCCGTGCTTCCTTTGTATCCTTTGTCTTCCCATACACGCCAAGAAGAAGCTTAGCAGGTTCACGCAAACATTCTTCGTAACATGCATCACGTCGATTGCAGAGCGGACATCTAGGACTTTCCAATACTGTAGCTCCCAAAATATCGTTTTCTTTTTCCACATGGGTACGTGCCGTCAACTCCCTGCGGAACTGATTGTCCGCCAGGACCCTTTCCAAAGATGACATTCAAATCC
Organism: Alopecurus myosuroides; assembly: GCA_028641055.1. Classification (NCBI taxonomy): domain Eukaryota; kingdom Viridiplantae; phylum Streptophyta; class Magnoliopsida; order Poales; family Poaceae; genus Alopecurus; species Alopecurus myosuroides. The sequence continues at coordinate 251,492 of JAPCYS010002203.1, forward strand.
TTGACCATATCAAATATCTCATCTCCAGTACGTTCCGCAGGCTTCGGCCGGTGATCTGCCTTGCCGTTGAAATGCTTGCCTTTCTTCTTACGTTATGATTTCGGGGAAGAAATCGACGATGACCCAGGTACACGTTCTTCCTACAGTTATCCAAAAATACACTTTCAGTCTCATGTAAGCAGTGCGTGCATGCTTTGTATCCCTTATTTGACTGTCCAGAAAGGTTACTGAGAGCAGGCCAATCGTTGATGGTTACAAAAAGCAACGCTCGTAGGTTAAATTCCTCTTCTTTGTGCTCATCCCACAGGTACACCAGGTTTGCCCCACAATTGTAAAAGTTCATCAACTAATGGCCTTAGGTACACATCGATGTCGTTGCCGGGTTGCTTCGGACCTTGGATGAGCACTGGCATCATAATGAACTTCCGCTTCATGCACAACCAAGGAGGAAGGTTGTAGATGCATAGAGTCACGGGCCAGGTGCTATGGCTGGAGCTCTGCTCGCCAAAAGGATTCATGCCATCAGTACTTAGACCAAATCTTATGTTCCTTGCGTCAGCTGCAAAATCTTTGAACTCTCTGTCGATCTTTCTCCATTGCGTTCCATCAGCGGGGTGTCTCAACTCCCCGTCGGACTTACGGTCCTCTTTGTGCCATCGCAACAACTTGGCATGATCTTTGTTCCTGAACAGGCGTTTCAACCGAGGTATTATAGGAGCATACCACATCACCTTGGCGGGAACCCTCTTCCTGGGTTTCTCGCCCTCAACATCGTCACCAGGGTCATCCCCTCTGATCTTATAACGCAATGCAGTGCATACAGGGCATTCATTCAAATCCTCGTATGCCGCGGTAGAGGACGCAGTCGTTAATGCATGCATGTATCTTCAGAATCTCTAAACCTAGAGGGCACACAACCTTCTTTGCTTCGTACGTACTGGTGGGCAACTCGTTATTCTTCGGAAGCATATTCTTCAAAATTTTCAGCAAATTTTCAAATGATGAGTCAGCTACACCTTCCCGTGCCTTCCATTTCAGCAAATCCAGTGTGGAGCCAGCTTTTTCAGACTATTGTGCATCCTGGGTACAGTGACTTCGTGTGATCCTCTAACATGCGATCCAAATGCTCCCTCTCCTTGTCAGTTTCGCAGCGTCTCCGTGCATCAGCAATGGTCGACCAAGATCATCAGCGGGCTCATCATGTGCCTCTTCTTCACCTTCACCAAACCCTTCCCCACCTTCAGCATCATCCTCCATGAAAGTATCACCGAAAAGGTCATGATAGTTGAAATCGATATCATCCTCTTCTTCATCTTCTTCCATTCTAACCCCTCTTTCTCCATGCTTGGTCCAACAATTATAGCTTGGCATGAAACCGTGCCGAAGCAGGTGCATGTGAACGACTCTTGAGGAGGAGTGACCCTTCTCATTCTTAATTCAGCACATGGACACATAATAAAACCTCGCTGTTTGTTCGCATTTGCCACTACGAGGAAATCTTTCAAACCCGTAGTGAACTCACGGAGAGTCGGTTACCGTACATCCATTGCCGATTCATCTGCATTATTATTATAAAGTATATAATTAACCATCATGCATCTGTTAAACTAACTAGCTAGCTGGAAATAATACAAATCATGAAAGGTTCAAGTTGCTAACCGCGATCACGGAGGTAAAATAAATGAAAACGCTCAAGTGTGTTTCATGCTATGGGGCATTTCATCGAACACCTTGTGTGCATAGTAGGAACCAAAAGCATACCCACCACCCCCTTGTGAATTTGTGAGCAAATGTGGCCAAGTGCAGCGAGGTGAGTCCTATATAGGGATGGGCCTTTAGTCCCGGTTCACCTGGACAACCGCGGCTAAAGGCCGTGGGGCCGGCCCGAGGACCTATTAGTCCCCGTTGGTCTGGCCAACCGGGACTAAATCCCCTCCCCTCCGCCAGCTGTGGGCCGAGCGCGCTGGGCCCAGACTATTGGTCGCGGGTCTCGTCCCGAACCGTGACTAAAGACCCCTATGGTCGCGGGTCCATTATTTTGGGGACTAATGGGGGCGTACCGAAGGCCTATTTTCTACCAGTGAATGCACGAGAGTATTTGCTATACTAAATAGCATCGACATCTACGCCATAAAAACCTACGACCGACAGTACAAGGTACCATAAAAAAACACAAACGACATGTTGGATTTCCATAAAAAGTTCGGCACGCGCATGAGAAGGCAGCTTATCGTTGTTGCTGGTGAGGCTTGTTCACCAATCCTCCACGATCGGTCACATAGACTCACCGCAAATCTCCCTGGACTCCTCACATGCCACATATGTTATGGCACCTATGACCAGTAGTGGAATAAGGATTAGCATTCCCAGGTGAACTCCTTTCCTAGCCCCTATGAACATAACAGGACTATAATATCATTTGTTACGTGCAATAGCAAAGCAACGATAAAGTTAAGAAAGATCGAACCAATGGGAACACGAGACTTTATCGTGGAAAATCCTTCCAACAAGGAACAGAAAAAACCATGGGCGCCAGTCAGCAATACTTCACTATTTCGGGTGAGGTTACAAACGCGCCGGGATTTATATTATGTGGCTTATCCTAAATGGTGGCTTACACGAGGTATATATAAAGGCGGTCAGGAGCTAACTAGGTCGGTAACGGTGAATCCAACTCCAACGGGCTTCCATGACGCTGCACTCTACTCGTTAGAAGTTCCACCTTTTATCAACATAAGTGAATTTGGATCATCCAAAAATAACAAACATAGGGATGCAACCTAGCATCTGCACTCTTGTGTCTAATGTGGTGATTTCTTTTTTCCCGTTGCAACGTACGGGCATATTTACTAGTATATAATAAAGGGAGGAAGGTTTCTTCCTCCCTTTTTTGGTAGTTTTCCTCCGTCCAAGTCTTTATGCCTTCGCCCGTCTATGTTTACGTTTTCCGCTTGCTATTTATCGTACGACTAGACGTGAGTTGCTTGTCCTTTCTGCATCCTGAACCTAATACCGATTTGTCTACCACATGAGGACATTTAAGAGGATCCTTCCTCCTGCCTCCTGCCTCCAACCCATATAGGGAACGAACAAGGGTGTGTCGCCTCCACTCGAGATCTGATCGATTGTCATCGAAGTAATCCGCTCCCCGCCTCGATTTTGTCCTCTCAAGATCAGATCGATTATCATTGAACCAGTCAGTCCACCGCCTGGATTCGATTCACAATGGAGGCGTGTTCCTGAAGACCATCATGAAGGACCGGTTCCTAATTCCTATCTGCCAAGATCTTCTCCAGGCACATGTCGGATCGCTGCAGCCAGCCACGCACTGCTACACCGGCACGTTCCAGAGGCTCATAATCCTCACCACATCCGTCGATGAGGGCCACATCAACTTGGCCACCATGAAGAAAGTCCCTCGGGATGATAGGGCCCGCCGTGATCTCCGGCAACGCGTGGTGGTCAGGTCCGTTACGTGGGGAATAAGATGAGGTCGTCAAGGTTGGGCTGAACGGGGCGAGCGGGGAGGAAACAGAGGCCAGGACTGCGACATGTTGGAATATATGTCGAATATGTGTACGAGTAGGGCTACGCTAGGACTTGTAATTAAACGAAAGGTTAGGTGTTTGAGTCGGACACGTGTAACCTGGCCTAATATATAAAGGCACCGGGAGTAGCCCAAATAGACACGACAAAAGCTGGTAGGCTAGACACAAGATCACGAGGGGACGGTCCGGGGCCCGTGGCAGGGGCGGCCGGACCGGCGTGGCGTTGAGATCTGGTGCGTCTGTATTGCCTCGGCGGGCTTGTCGTCGATGGCGACTTGATAGCAGCAGGCGCGCAAGGGGAGCTGGCGGCTTGTGCCGGCGACCAAGGCGGCCGGTGCAGCGGTATCGATGGGGAGGAGCGCCCATAGTCATGCCCCGCAGATGTAGGCGTTAAGCGCCGAACTGCGTTACCAAATCTCGGTGTCGCCATCGTGCTGTAATTGTTTGGTCCTCGGTAGATCGACTAAGCGCCTACGATTTGTAACAAGTGGTATCAGAGCAAGGTTTGAAGGTCGCGGTTTGTTGATTTAGAGGAGTCTGGAAAAATTGATCGGTCAATCGGAGAGCGGCGCGGACCGCAGCCGGCGGGCGAGTGCTTTCCTAAGATCGGCAGGAAAAATTTTCTAGGTGACTAAAAGCAGTCAGATCGGTTCCGGCGGAAGCAACACAGAGACCAATGCTTGTGCATGGGCCATAGCCTGCACGTGCATGCATGTGGCCAAGGTGCGGTGCATGCAGGCATGCATGAGGCCAAAGATGCATCGGCAGGGTGCAAGGGCCTATGCATGCAGAGCTTGGTTGGTTCGTGACTGCGATGCACGAGAATCGACAGATAAAGACCGGATTGGTTTAAAAAAAAAAATAGCAATCTGCACCATGTGGTAGATGCGGTGCATGCACAAGCAACATGAAAGAAAAGAAAAGAAGCATTGGGAGTTGTGGGACATGATACGTGTACCCGAGAAGCTACCAGGAAGCAATTTCTTTTAGGTTTGTTGCTCGGTTTGCGGGTTTCTACCGAAAGTTTGTCAGATTGGCGACGTGCTGGAGTACGTCGTGAAGGATCATGCATATACAAGGCGCTAATAGTGCACGACAATATGGCGGGTGTACTAGGCGCAAGGTGGAGCATGGTTGCAGTCGGATGCGTTTCGGCTGGGTTGGACTGGACAGTCTGACGGGACAGAATACGGTGAAGATCGGCGATGACGACATAGGAGCGTGACGGCTGATGGTGTCCGGATTCTGTGGCGTGGAAACACGTGGCGCATGCCTGAGGGGTGCGTGCTTCAACATGCAATGGCGCGGGGTTGGTTCAAGATGGCGTACGCATGAGATCTTGAGGTCGACGGGGCGCGGGGTGGACTGATCATCTACCATGGAGTCATGTTGAAGGTGGAGCTGGAGTCTAACGATTCCACTCGGCTGATGGAGGGGCTACGGCATAAGCACGGAGAGTCGAACCCTAGTCAGCGGGAAGGCGAGAAGCACGTTGTTTCGGACTGGAGCTCAGGGTTCGAGAGATACGTGGAACTCGGCATCGGTCTGGTATGACTGATGGTTATCTGCAGTGGGGCCTGAGATGGTGTGGGTTAGCGACCCTTGAGATCTTGGCCAAGATTGCGGATGCTCGACGCGGTAATAGCGGCGAGGTGTGCGGTAAGCACGGGACACGGCGACGGGACGAGGCACGGACGGTCGGATATGAGGTTTGACATGTGTGCAGGGGTTCTGAAGCAGTGTTGGCGAGTACCAGGTTCGAGTTGGTGATGGGTCTATCGGGATTGACATCAAGCGATGGACATGTCGGCCATGGAGAATCTGCGAAAGCGGTGATGAGACAGTTGTGAATTTGACTGGAGATGACTTAAGGCAACGGCGAAATTTCTTCAAGGTTTCAGAGATGCAGTCAACAATAGCGAGAATGATGAGTTCAGGTAACTCTTATTTGTGACACCTAATATGTGAGTTGTTCACTTTCACATGGATCAAGGTATGATCATTGTGTGATGGCGGTGGACGGATACTCCGGAGAGTTGGGAGCACATGACAAGAGTGAGGAAGAACTTAATTTTCGTGGGAGCATTGACTGTGGTGAAACAAGGAAGTAAGTACGGTTGCAGGTGGAGTCATATGGAGTCAAGGGAGTAGCAGCTGAGCTCATGATTAATGGTTCAAGTCCAGGTATACAAAGATTCGGCATGACGGCTTCAAGATGGCGAAGGGCATATTCGCCAAGGTGGAGTTTGTTGGAATATATGTCGAATATGTGTACGAGTAGGGCTACGCTAGGACTTGTAATTAAACGGAAGGTTAGGTGTTTGAGTCGGACACGTGTAACCTGGCCTAATATATAAAGGCACCGGGAGTAGCCCAAATAGACACGACAAAAGCTGGTAGGCTAGACACAAGATCACGAGGGGACGGTCCGGCGCCCGTGGCAGGGGCGGCCGGACCGGCGTGGCGTTGAGATCTGGTGCGTCTGTATTGCCTCGGCGGGCTTGTCGTCGATGGCGACTTGATAGCAGCAGGCGCGCAAGGGGAGCTGGCGGCTTGTGCCGGCGACCAAGGCGGCCGGTGCAGCGGTATCGATGGGGAGGAGCGCCCATAGTCATGCCCCGCAGATGTAGGCGAGTTCGCCGAACTGCGTTACCAAATCTCGGTGTCGCCATCGTGCTGTAATTGTTTGGTCCTCGGTAGATCGACTAAGCGCCTACGATTTGTAACACGACAACGCCATGGTAGTGCGGACAGGAGGCGTCCATGCCGTCGTCGTACGCGCGGAGCTTGTCGTTGTAGGCAAACTCCAGGAGACACACCGTGCAGTCGAGGGTGCTCACACGAGTCGCCGAGATAAATTGCACCGATGGCATTGACTTGATGGCTGCGCAGTCCCAGCCGTACGCCGAGAAGGTGTGGTAGATGTTGTAGGTGGAGACGGACGCGAACGAATCGTTTGCTACGTCGCTGCTGCACCCAGGCCACGGAAACTATTGAGAGGGGTTGCCTGCACATGAAGATTATGGGAAGTACCCTATGCTGGCCAAGTGCAATCAGCGCAACATGTTTCTGAGATTGATGCCATCAAGATTAAGGTAGTGTTGAAAGTTATTTGCGGCACTACGGCAACTGTCTCATGTTCATCAATTTCAGTATTGGCCCGGACTCCGTGTTGGTTCTGGAGGATGCAGGGACCATCGATTAGAAAATTTGCAGACTTCTATCACCGAAGCAACCTGGTCTCCCTAAAGTAGTGAAGTTCTACCGGCCACCTGTATCACCTGTGTCATCGTCGACAACGAGTTGCTCTGCCGGGAAGACACAGACGCATGCAGAAACTCACCATGTCATCCCCACTATCCACACATGCAGGCCGTGCACCTGAAGCTTGTGGGCCATCCTCGATGGCTGATTGAACATGTCAACGTTGCAAACAACAACCCGCCGTCAGCCTGTGCGTTCCGAGAGGACCTCGCGGCTAACGTATAATAATTTAGAGGACTGCAACATGGCTGTTGCATGGCTCATATATGCTCAATGTGTACACGATTTAGATGTCCTAATTGTCTTTGTAACACAGGATCCCAGTAATTAAGCCCTCGAACAATTTTCAAGTCAACTTTTCACCGGCACCATGGCGTTGCCCTCACCCAAAGCCCGCAAGTGGCAGCAGCTCCGGCACTCAGGCTCCGTTTGGTTCAGCTTTCGAAACCAACTTCTGCGGTATAAAAGCAGAATCCAAACCAAAGGGGTTAATATTGGAAGCAGATTATCCAAACGCATCTGCTTCCCCTAAGGCTGGTCACAATGGGGAGTAACATAAGCTAGTAACCTACAAACTTTCCTAGACTATGTTTCTACCTCCACAATGGGGAGTAACATGTATGTAGTGTCATGCAACCATGCATTTATTAGGCTATAGACTCATTGTTTATTGGAGTGTGTGATGTTCCGGTAACTTAGCTAGTTACCACAAGCATCTCTCTCTTCATTAAATAGGTGCCACATAAGCAAACTTGTATTGAAGTGTGTGATGTTACTGCTAAGTTCCTCCCTATTGTGACCATCCTAAGGCTGGTCACAATGGGGAGTAACATAAGTTAGTAATATACACACTTTACTAGACTACGTTCCTACCTCCACAATTGGGAGTAACATTTATGTAGTGTCATGCAACGATGCATTTATTAGGCTATAGACTCATTGTTTCTTGGAGTGTGTGATGTTCCGGTAACTTAGGCTGGTCACAATGGGGAGTAACATAAGTTAGTAACATACACACTTTCCTAGACTACGTTCCTACCTCCACAATGGGGAGTAACATTTATGTAGTGTCATGCAACGATGCATTTATTAGGCTATAGACTCATTGTTTCTTGGAGTGTGTGATGTTCCGGTAACTTAGTTAGTTACCACAAGCACCTCTCTCTTCATTAAATAAGTGCCACATAAGCAAACTCGTATTGGAGTGTGTGATGTTCCTACTAAGTTCCTCCCCATTGTGACCAGCCTTAGAGCAAGTACAATAAACTTATGTAAGCGGGCTATAAGGATTAGAATAATGTTTTTGTGATGACATGGAAGAGAGAGAAGAGGAGAGAGAAGAGGAGTGGGCTCTCATGCAAGAGCTAGCTGCAGCACGTGCTCCTAGGCATCCTGTGAGTGGAGAGGGTGGGCCATGTATCAATAAAGTAACCCATTTTTATATCTCACTATTGTACATGTTGGCTCTATAGTTGGCTATAGGCGACGTGGCAATTTCTTATAGCCAGCTGCTAGCTCTACTATTGAACTTGCTCTTAGCTAGTTACCACAAGCACCTCTCTCTTCATTAAATAAGTGCCACATAAGCAAACTCGTATTGGAGTGTGTGATGTTCCTACTAAGTTCCTCCCCATTGTGACCAGCCTAAGCCAATTTACGCAGCAGGTTGACCCAGCTTTCATCGCGGTGAGAAGAAACTTTTTGTGGAAATTACCCACTGCCATCGGTCAGTCGTACCGGTTGGGGATTTTCTTTCTCCATCAGCCTACGCGAGGAGCCATTCGTTCCCCTCTGCAAACGCATCGAGACGTGCGGATTCACGCCGCCACACTCCTCCGGTCGGCCAGCCAACGGCCGCCGTGCTTCCGGCCATTCTCTACTGCTGCTCCACCTCCTTAGCCTTCTTCAAGCTGCCCACATCACCTCCCTGGGACTCCAACCTATAACAGCGAGCCTCCTGTCTTCCGGCGTTGAATCAATCTGGATTCTGGAATCCTTCACTAGATCTGGGAAGCCACCAGTCCTCAATAACCGCTCATCGTAGTGAGAACACGAGGTTCTCCTGCCTGGCCGGCGACTGGATGAACCCTTGGGCTGAGGACCTGATGTAGGGGCAGTGTACCACGCGGATATGAGCGGTCGTCGCTGGATTGGAGTAACTTTTCTCTGTTCCTTTGGAGCCTCAGGTGTTCAGGGAGCAAGAGATTAGTACAGTAGATATCTAGCACAACGATACGCATTATCGGCCTAAGGTGCGGATCCTTGAATTTTTTATTAATATGTCATGTGAAGATGTGGCAGCGTGATCATGTGAAGAATTGTATGACGTATTTTTTATTTTGACTCTCTTGTCTCGTTGTTTATATGGTATTGGAGATACATTAATGTTTGGAATAAACTGAAACGAAATCTTGTTATTCAAGTATTGGCGTACAATTTTAGCTTTTGAAATGGCATCATTAAACCACGATACTCTAAATTTTTATTTACAAATCGGTGTTTTATAATTATTATAAACAATCTCCTTCGAATTTTGGGGACATTACAGACAATTTCATCAAATCCACAATCTCACGGTTGTTCTGGCCAAACGACTTCTAGCTTTGCCACAGTTCTTACCTCACAGCAGGTTTTTCACAGCTCACAGGAGCTTTTTCAGAATTTATAGCTAAACCAAACACACCCTCAGTGATGCCACGATCCCGTGACTGACTGCGGCCCTGAACAACGCCGGCCGGTGCCGCCTTGCCGCACGTGTCCGTATCTCGTAAAAGAAATAAGCATCAAATTATTTGTCAAAGGTACGTCACAGCTAATCTGTTCTGATCCATTTAATGCCAGCGCTTTTTCTCGAATACATTATGTCGGATATATACTGAATAGGGGTATATCAGATGGTGGTCATAAGTGCCAGATTACCAGGGTGGCCCAAGTGGTAGTGGGCTATGGTCCATTGGGCGGCCCAGTAATCTGATGCACAGAAGCCGGATTCTAGAAGGACCCGGATCACGGCCCACGTGATCTGGTTTGGAGGGGAAGGCGGATTACTTACTTTCCAAGTTAATAGCTACCATAGTCTTCTAGGTTTCCTACTCTGTATGCCCTAACCCAGCTATTATATAAAGCCGGACGGGAGATATGATAGATAGACAAGAAGATATAGGCTAACTCGCCGGGAAGTTGATCCTCAGCGAATAGCTAAACCGAACCTCACATTGTAATTGTATACACAGGCTTTAGCCCTGATTAGTGAGATTGCAGGAGTAGGAACGCCGTATTATTACGAAGTACCGAACCTGGGTAAAACCTGTGTCTTTGTCTTCAACGCGATACCGTTCCCCCACGTCTCTACCCGTAGTCGCATGGCACCCCCGTCTATGAAAACTACTGCGTTGTCTCGACAGTTGGCGCCCACCGTGGAGCAAACGACGTCAGGCGTTAAGTTCCGATCTGGGATACTCGGCGGGATTGGCAGTTCCATAACTGTCGGAAGCCTGGAGTTCGACGACGACGTCGGACGCTTCCTCGACAATGGATCCTACATACCGGCGCAAAATCATCTGGTAAGTGCCTGCGTGTTACCGATCGGATCTGCTAATATCTTTATAGGACTAATTGTAGAGGCCATGGTGTTTTGCGGTGGAAGCAAATTTATCCCACCCGCCCTATACCCAGTCTAGGATGACTATGATCCCGGATTTTGCTCAGATCGCCGACATAAAAGTGATACACACTTTATCGGTATGGTGCAATCCGAAGTCGCCGAAAACACGGATGGCGGAAACCCCGTGCAGGAGGCAGATAACAGAACACCCACCACAGAGGTGGAAGATCCGACATCCGTCAACATGGCGATGAACTCGGAAGCTGACTCTGTGCTAGCCGTCATTGAGGCGAGATTAGAGTCAGAAACCGGATCGGATGACTTTGATTCCGAAGATAAAGATGAGGACACCTTCGAGAGAAAAGTGAAGTCTCTTCAAGAGGGATTCCATGAAGTGCTAATGGAAAAACCGGCTGAGACCACGGATGCCGGCAGCCAGGAAAGCCCTAAAACCCCTCCGCCAGAGGAAGAGAGAGAAGATGGAGAAACTTCTCCGATATTTCCCAACATCAAGGAATTGACAGAGGATGAACCTGCTAAAAAGCCTCACTCTTCAAAGAAAAAACACAGGGCCGCTAAAAAACTCCAGTACAAACTCCGGAAGAAAAAGTCGGCTGATCCAGCTGATGAAAGCCCGGAAGTAGGATATGCAAGCGGAATAAAACCCGCGGAGAAGAAAACCAAGGAAATCCTTGTTCCGCCAATGACAGAACAAGAAGAACAGGATCTGTTACAAACGCCAGTGGGACTAAACGAACCCCCTGAGATGCTGGAAGCAAGGAGACGAGTTTTCCAACGGCAACAACAACATCTACTCAGATCTTGGGAACACCTCCAAAAAACCCAGAATGACATCAAGCTCATGAAGGAAGAAATCGAGGAGTACGAGAGAAAGAATAGATCTGCCATAAAACCTACAAGGATTCGTTATTCAATTGGCAGAAACCTGGTGTTCCTTGTCCTCCTGTGTTTTGGGTAATGGTTTTACTGGGCTTTTCTGGAAGGATTCGTGGATGGGACAACCTTTGGCTATAAAATTCCCGAGGTTATTCTCTTTCGCCAAAGATCCTCTGTCCTCTATAAGAGACATTCTCTTAATGGCAGACCTCTCAGATGCCTTTGTTTTGCCGCTTTCAATTGAAGCTTTCCAGGAGTTTAGTGATCTGAGTGTCATTATAAATAATGTTCAGTTGACTGATACTGAGGACAGTTGGAGATGCAATCTCAATAAAGGGGTATACACCTCCAGGAAATTCTATCAGATGCAATTTGGTCATTTAAATCCTGATGGGCCTGCAAAGTGGATATGGAAATCCAAATGTATGTCAAAACATAAATTCTTTGCTTGGCTGATTCTCAAGGATAGGATTAATACAAAGGATATGATCAAAAGGAGAAACTGGAAGATTGAAGGTACAGATCATTGTGTTCTTTGTTGTACACAGTGCAATGAGGACTGGATACATCTGTTCTTTCAATGTATTTTTAGCTCTCGAATTTGGAATTATTTGCAAATCAGTTGGAGTGATAACACACTTGTGCAAAATCTTGCTGCTGCCAAAAAGTCCTTCAAGGGGCCATGTTTCACAGAGATTGTGATTCTTGCTTGCTGGAATATTTGGAAGCAGAGGAATGGAGTAATTTTTAAATCTGAAAGACATTCCTTTATGGGATGGAAAGTGGGCTTCATGTTTGATCTCCTTATGCTTAAGCATAGGTTGAGTGCTGATGTGGCTGCTGACTTAGCTTTATGGATTAATTCCTTAATTTAGCCTGGGATAGACTGTCTTAGTCTAATCTCATGTTTATTTGTACATATCTGTAACTGTAACGCTTGTTGTTGGTAATAAAGGGCTGTGGGGGACTCCCCTGCAGTAGAAAATGTTTCAAAAAAAAAACCTACAAGGTTACCCCGAATCGTAAGACCGGAAGTACTGCCGCCAAAGGAAAGGTTTCATAACCCATCTTGGCAAAAGCAGGTAAACGGCAAGGATGCCAGAGGTGAACCAATATACAAAACCGCAGCAGAAAACACGGAAGCAGCGTTCGCCATTCTAAACAATGACATGTACTCCAACGGTGAAAAACTTCAAGGGGTGTATGCTTTCCTAGGAAAAGCATTGCAACAACAACAGCGGGGCCAAGAGCAACCAGGGAAGTTGCATGACGACTCCGCCCTATGCAAAACAGCTACTTGCGCCGCTGGAGAACCCGGACCGGAAGAACCTGGAGATTCAGACAATTCAAAGGATAAGAAAGCGGATCCGAGAAAAGACAAGAAAAATCCCGACAATAAGGATGAAGCGTCTAAAACCGGATCCCATCTCCCAAAAGGTGGACTCAAACCTCACGATCGGGAAGAAAATACCAGAATGACGGCAAAGCAATGCCACCTCCGAGACACCCAGCTGAAAAGCTGGAAGACATGATGTACCTCACAGGCGTGAGAGATCTCGGACACCTCCCAAGGGTAAAGAAAGGCACAGGAGTAGAACTCCGCCTCATCCAAAAGGACGTGACCTCGGAAGAAATAGAAACGATCCCGAAAAAGCGCATCCGCGCAATACTGGAAAAGAAAGGAGTAGGATCCCCTTCTGTCCATTCAGCCGGAAGGTATTCCGCACACATAGATAGGGAGGAAAAGGACGATCTATACTTTGGACCTAAGTGTTTCACTGACAGCATTCTGGCTTTGCCAAGGTCGGTCCAACGTACCAGAAATACACCGGCAGTACAAACCCGGATACCTAGCTCTCAGACTATTATACAGCCGTCCAGATTAACAATGGGACAGACCTGGAAGCTGTAAAGTTTCTTCCCCTAATGTTGCTGGAGGGAGCCAGAGATTGGATCAACGGATTTCCGTCAAGAACTGTCGACAGCTGGGATGATATGGCTCGAGTATTCACTCAGCATTTCCGGGGAACTTACAAACGCCCGGACAGCATCAACCAGCTGAACCGTTGCACCCAATTCGAGGATGAACCATACGTGGATTTCATCTCCAGATGGACTGCAATGAAGAATATTTGTTCTGGAGTAACTGATGTACAAGCAATGCATGCTTTCGTCAATGGCCTAAAACCCGGACTCGTACCGTTTATGGTTGGTTCCAAACAGCACAAAGATCTCGGATCTATGCTTACAACCGCCAATGAACACGCTGCAGCCGAAGACGACATCAGAGCAAGAGGAGGCAATATCAACGCACTGATACTTGCCAAGAAAAATCCTCGCGCTGAGAAAAAAGGAACTTCAGAAGCAACAACAAAACCCAAAGAGGTCAACATAGCCTTTGGAAGTGAAAAAGGGAATAAGTGGAAAGGACGCAGTTCAGAACCAATCAACTACACTAAAGAAGAGTGGGAGAAGATTAAGTCAAAACCATACGTCCACCATTCGCAATTTGGAAATACCACCCATACAAACACGCAATGCCGGCTGAATAAGCACATGAAAGGCAGCGCAGGATCCGGAAATAAGGGGAAGAGCTCCAAAAGGAAATTCTCCAAACAAAAGCCAGAAGCTGAGAAAGAAGACAGTGAATCGGACACTGACGAAAAAATCCAGGAACAACAGCGAAAAGGCGAACCTAAATTTCCGAGAGTTGATGGAGAGTGCGCCTTAACTTTCCTGGCAACCCCATCAGCAAAGGTGGCAAAAAGAACGCTTCGAGAAAAAACGCGGTTGTTCCGGCAACCCCGAAATTCTTGAAGTATTCAAACACACCAATCACCTGGGATCAGTCTGATCATCCAGGAAAAATCACTGAACCCGGCACACAAGCTCTTGTCGTAAGCCCTATTGTCCAAAACACTAGGATAAAAAGAGTGCTGATGGATGGAGGATCCAACATTAACATAATGTATCTGGATACGCTGAAACATCTGAAAATCTCCGAGTCCCAGCTCAGTTACAGCAACATACGCTTCCATGGCATTGTCCCTGGCAGGCAAGCACGATCCCTAGGAGAAATTTCCCTAGATGTCACTTTCGGAGAAAAAGATCACTTCCGGCAGAAAAAGTATCCTTCAAGGTGGTACCGTTCGAAAGCGTGTATCACGCAATACTCGGACGTCCAGCTTTCGCCAAATTTATGGCAAGATCATGTTATATCTATAACAAGCTGAAGATGCCAGGGCCTAAAGGAGGAGTAATCACCATAACTGGAGACTTCAAGCTAGCGAACGAGCTGGAAAAATAAAACGCCCTTTGCGCTCAAAGAGTTATAGCAAAGGAAAAGCTGAAGGAGTTGGCTAAGGAGGTTTCGCCGACAGAAATGCCGGCAGGAAAAGAAACCCGGAAGCCAGCAGATAGCTTCAAGGCGTCCGAGAATACAAGACAGGTAATCCTAGATCCCAAAGATCCAACAAAATTCGTCGTTGTAGGGACTGGGATGACCGACAAATAGGAAGGCGAGCTCATCAAGTTCCTCCGTGAGAACTGGGATATTTTCGCCTGGTGTCCAGCTGACATGCCAGGCGTACCCAGGGAATTTGCTGAGCATCAACTCAAGGTGATTCCAGGCTCCAAACCCGTCAAACAAGGTCTCCGTCGATTTGACGGAAGAAGACGAAGGGCTATTGGCAAGGAAATTATCCGTCTTTTAGCAGCAGATTTCATCCAGGAAGTAATCCACACTGAATGGTCTGCAAATCCGGTATTAGTACCGAAGAAAGACACCACTGCTCTCAGAATGTGTATAGATTACACCGGCTTGAACAAATTGTGTCCAAAAGATAGGTTCGCATTACCGCGAATCGATCAAATAATAGATGCCACCGCAGGCTCTGAGCTTTTATGCTTTTTGGATGCATATTCCGGGTATCACCAAATACGCATGAAAAAGGAAGATCAAATTAAGACTTCTTTTATAACCCCGTACAGGACGTATTATTACGTAACCATGCCATTTGGCCTGAAGAACGCAGATGCAACTTACCAGCGTTGCATGCAACGTTGTTTGCATAGTCAGATTGGCAAAAACGTCCATGTTTACGTGGACGATATTGCTGTCGTAACCAAGGAAAAAGATACACTCCTTGAAGATTTGCGAGAAACTTTCGAAAACTTCCGCACTTACAAGATGAAGTTAAATCCATCAAAGTGTGTATTTGGGGTTCCCTCAGGAAACTTCTTGGTTTCATCGTTTCTCACAGAGGAATAGAAGTTAACCCGGAAAAGATCAAAGCAATATTGAACATCTCCAAACCCACGTGTGTAAAAGATGTCCAAAGATTGACTGGTTCCGCCGCTGCCGTCAGCAGATTTATTAGTCGGCTGGGGGATAAAGCCTTACCACTCTACAAGTTGCTGAAAAAATCCGACAAATTCGAGTGGACAGAAGCGGCCGATGCAGCGTTAACCCAGTTGAAGGAAACTTTGATGAAAGCTCCGATTTTGGCATCCCCAAAAGACGAAGAACCAATGTTATTGTACCTCACAGCTACAAACAGGGTTATTAGTGCGGTAATTGTTGTGGAACGGAAGAAACACGAAGAAAGCATACCAGATCAGCATCCGGTGTATTACATAAGTGAAGTTTTCTCCGAGTCCAAGAAAAGGTACCCACACTATCAAAAACTGGCATATGGCGTATTTTTCGCATCTAGAAAACTGCGCCATTACTTCCAAGGACATTCCATAATAGTGTATGCAAAGCACCGCTAGGGGATATAATAAACAATACGGAGGCAACTGGCCGAGTAGCCAAATGGGGTATCGAGCTAGCAGCCTTCGATATTAAGTATCAGCCAAGGACGGCAATAAAATCCCAGGTTTTGGCAGATTTTGTCGCCGAATGGACGGAAGCAATGGAGAAAACACCAATGCCGGAGTCCGAGTACTGGATCATGCACTTTGACGGATCCAAGATGAAGGAGGGCGCTGGAGCTGGTGTAGTCTTAAAATCCCCTAAAGGAGACACAATGGAGTACGTATTACAAATACACTTCAACGCTAGCAATAACGTGGCAGAATACAAAGATCTGCTTCATGGCTTGCATATTGCAAAAGAAATAGGGGTAAAGCGCATCTTCTGCTACGGCGACTCGGATTTGGTACAGCCTCAGCTTAACCAAACCTGGGCCTATAATGGCCGAATACCAGATAACGGTGGACGAGTTCGCCATCTGTTTTTTGGATTTGAAGTACTCCACGTTAAAAGGGAGGAAAATTGGAACGCGGATGCGTTAGCCCGCATGGGGTCAGAGAGGGTAAAAACCCTACCACCAGGTGTATTCGTCCAGCATTTGTACGAGCCATCCATAAAAGGTGGATATATTGATTATCCTCTAGCTTCCGAGTCAATTGAAGTTATGCTCGTCAACCCGGACTGGACAATTCCATATTTAAGCTTCTTAGTCAACCAGAAGTACCCGGAAGGAGCAGACGAAGTCTTGCAAAGACAAATACAACGTCGATGCAAAGGATACACGGTAATTGACAATTGCTTGTATAAACGCAGTACTTCCGGACTTTTCGTACGATGTATTTCGCCAGAAGAAGGACGAGAAATATTGGAAGAAATCCATGCTGGAGATTGCGGACATCATGCTCAATAAAAAAGCATAGTTAAAAAAGCATTCCGTGCTGGGTTTTTCTAGCTAACAGCCAAGACAGACGCTGAGCACATAGTCAACACATGTGCAGGGTGTCAATATTACGCCAAGCGGACTAATATGCCGGCCCAAGCACTCAAAACTATCCCCATTACATGGCCATTTGCGGTCTGGGGGCTAGATATGATGGGACCGTTCAAAACTGCGCGAGGCGGACTTACACATCTACTTGTAGCGGTGGATAACTATACCAAATGGGTGGAGGCTAAACCCATCAAAAAGCTGGACGGTGTAACTGTCAGAAATTTCATCATTGACCTAGTCATGAGATACGGCGTTCCACACAGCATAATAACCGACAACGGGACAAATTTATCCATTGGAGAGTTGGCAAAATATTGCCGACAAACGGGAATTCGCCTAGATCTCGCATCTGTGGCACACCCGCAATCCAATGGACAGGTTGAGAGAATGAATAGCTCAATCCTGCAAGGAATACGGCCAAGACTCGAATCTCCTCTTCATAGAGCAGCTGGAGCATGGGTAGAGGAGCTACCTTCCGTGCTTTGGAGTATTCGAACGACGCCAAACAGGTCAACTGGGCAAACCCCGTTTTTCCTAGTTTATGGTGCGGAAGCTATTCTTCCAACGGACATGATCCATGATAGCCCAAGAGTGCAAGATTTCGACGACTCGGATGCCGAAGAAGCACGATAGGATGCCGTCGATCTCCTAGAAGAGGAACAAGAACTTGTGCTTCAAAGATCCGCCATCTACCAGCAAGGTTTACGACGTTATCATAGTCGGAAAATCAGGCATCGTTCTTTTAAAGAAGGTAACCTAGTGCTGCGATTGGTACAACAAAGGAAGCATAAACTGGCCCCAGTATGGGAAGGACCATTTGTCATTAGTAAAGCCATGAAGAATGGATCATATTATCTTGTCGACATTCGAGATACGGAAGACGATCCCGAGAAGCCGAATCGCAAAAGAAAGAGAAAGATAGATGTTGAGCTAGGAGAGACAAAGAGGCCTTGGAGTATCCAGCAGTTACGTCCCTTCTATACTTAGTTCAATTTCTATGTAAACATCTTTGAGATCATGAAATAAAGTTGTCGGAATTCCTGTATCCATGTTTTTACAAGTTTATTATAGTACAAAGCATGATTTCACCTTATCTATTTCCCAATGATCTTACAAAATACTCAATGTTAATCCGAATTGTTCCTGCGTGCTCGGCGTTAAAAAACTGAATGGTTTTTCAGCCTGCTAACGGCTAAAGGAAACTCGGATTGTGCCTACGTGCCCAAGTTTCAAAAAATTCCTTACTTTTCTCTAAGTATTATCTGATTGTTTATGTGTTGGGTCACTGGAGCTAGTTAGTAAAAATGCCTTTAGTATGATCCATGTTTTCGAGTTTAAACTGATTGGTTATACCCAGTAATTCGGCATGATGATTCATAGTACTATTGAGCCATTTCAAACACTAAGGACAGTTAAAACGCATAAGCCAGAGAACTTAGAAGATAAAGGAATATTAAAACCCGGAAACCTTGCAAAGAATTTCATAATTAAGACTGCAAAAGGCGGAGTTCTTGTTTATACAAAAGAATAGAAGCATTAAAATATGAATTACATTGTAAAAGTGCAGTAATGCTCCTATTGTCTACTTCCACCATCCAGGTTAAGGACAGCCCTTCAAGCATCCGAGTCGTCATCGCTGCTGTCATTCTCGGGGGCTTCAGGGATCTCCTCTTCCGGATAGGTGATGGAGATGTTCACCATGGAGGCGATCTTGGTGGCGTGGCCTTTGATTTCATCAAAGATGGTGGTTCGCTGGGTTTCCGTGTATCCTTGGGGGATACCGGACGCCACGTGCCAAGACTTTCCACCAGGGTAGTGCATACGCATGAGGCCGAGAGCCATGTGTGCACCACCCCGTGCAGCGGAGCGTAGGATGGACTCCCTGGACTCCGCCACCTCCAAGATAGCACCCGGAAGTTTATAAACTTCCGAGAATTCCACAGCACTTGTGGGAAGGAACTTGTTAATCACCTGCATTCCTGCATCTCTGATCGTATTCCATACTTTCCCAAAGGCTCGGATTTTCTCAATCCGAGAAAGTCCTGGAAAATTTCATGATTTTTTTCGAATAAGCAAGCAAAAAAGGTTAGGCGAAAAAACAGAGAACGAAAGCAAGACATGGACGAACCGGTAAATAAAACAAACTTACCGAGAACCTTGTCGATTTCAGAACCTTCTTCCAGGCGCAGGAGTAACATACTTTCCAAATCCTGGATAGTAGACTTATTCTTTCGCTTGCAAAGAAGCCTTGGATTGAGTAACTCCAAGAGCCAGATTACTGGCTTCCAGGTCTTGTTGCACCTTCATAAGTTCCTTATGAAGGTCCAAATTCTCCTCACACAGTCGCGCGGCATTACCGGCATCTTCAGCTAATTCTCTGGCCTTAGCCAGAGCAGCTGGACAGCAAGGAAAACATTCCGAGTTTATAAAATCCTCGAGAAAGTACTTAGTGATAATCCGGATAAAAAACTTTAGAGAATAAAACATACCTGTTGTTTCCGATAGCTGTAGCTGAGATGATGCCAGCTCATTGTTTTTAGACTCAATAATATATTGAAGGGTTTTCACCTCTTCATTCTTGATGTTAAGTTTATTGAAAATTTCCAAGTTTATTGCATCAGCGGTAT